>JACXGK010002307.1:11473-50622 GCA_016801125.1 Novumbra hubbsi | reverse complement strand
CCATTTAATTCAAGATTCATGTGAATACTCTACACGTAATTTGTACTTCGTTTTATGTTGGTTGCATACCTTTCATTTTCCGTTTACAGTTCGTGTTAGTTTGTATTGGTTTTGTTTCATTGGATTAAATCACCTTTTGTTTATACAATGTCCGCTTATGGTTCCGCCGCACAACAACACCGTGACACATAGCCATGAGCATCTGGTCATCGTGGTGGCAGTTTTGGGCTAATAAATTACCCAAAGCAGTGATTTTCGGATTACCACGTGAATTTCTATTTAAATCACTTTGTAGACTAGTTTGTAGCCAACGTTTTTCGCTACCTGACAAGTGCCGTGTTGGTTTTCACGTTTATCGATAGCTTTAGGTTAGCCGTTTTTAGGCAAAAGAACTTTGAATTCACAATGGAGAGATTACAATGTGGAGTATAGTATTTTACAGCATTCTACTCAATTGCATAGTAGACACTATCCAATTTATACAACTAAATTGTGTATTATAAAGCAAATCTTGAGTGCTAATTTGACCATGAGTATGACATTACATAATCTCATAGTGTTCTATATCTAGGCAATTGGTGATGTCCTCCGCTGTGATATAGAACAGTATAGTCACGGCTGTTGTGCGTTGCGAAACCAAATGCAGACATTGTTGAAAGGAAATGGTTATTTTAATCCACAAACACGAAACACAAACTACACAGTGAACAAAATAAAAGGTGCTGAAGTAAACAGCAAAACGGGACTATAACTAAACATGAAAACAGACATTGAACTTACAAAGCAAAAGGTGTAGCGTATCCACATGAATGAGATTTAAACAAGACAAACCGTGAACGTTGTTGCAAAGGACTGAACAAACAATCAACCACACCTATTGTGTGGCCATAACTGAACACAGCTGCTCTGACTGGGGAGCCCACAGCGGCATAGAGAAGGCCAGAGGCCTCTCTAAGTGACATGCCATGACTGCGAGCCCCAAAGCATAGAGTTGGCTAGGGGCTCCCAGCCAGAACATGACAAGTTTTCAATATTAAACACAGTAAATGTTTGTGTGGAACCAAATGCAGAAATTACATGATATGGTTGGAATTCATCTTTTATGTTGTCTCAAAATGAATGTTTCTTACACTACATTAAAAGTCACCTTTGTTTTCCCCAGTGTTGCCCCCGACAAGCATGGCCTCCTTGTCCAGCATATTCTATTAGTCCTAAGAGACTGACCCAGGAGGCCATGGCATCTAAAATGAACTCCCCAAATACTTCATTGACCAAAGGTCCAGCGAAATGGCTTGGTAACATGTTGACATTTTATTTCTTTGGAGTAATCAAATGCCGACCAGTCCAACCTGAACAGCTGAGAGGCGTCTCCCAAAAGGAGACTTTAGTTGTAGCTCCCATCCATGCGGGTATTAGAAAGGATTTCTCTCTTTTTTTGCAGAACAAATCTTATTTTTTAACTCTTGAGGCTTTCCGGTACGTGGAGTATTCATCAAACTGACTCAGGAGTTCCAGATGAATTTCTCAAGAACCAGAGTGTCCTTGGCTGAACAGGAGTTCGATCAGAGATTTCATCACATGAAGTTGCACATTGTGACCCTGATACGTGTCATACACGCACCCACACACAACCAGCTTGGCATTGCTAGGAATCGGGCAGGGCTCGGGGGCATACCTGCCACGCAGGTAGACAAGTCGGTTGGGTTTCAGGTGAAACTGCTCGTTCTCTCTTCTCTTATTTGATTCCCTTGTGGTTGATCGATGGGGATCCCACTGGCTGGAAGTGATAAGAGGAACTCCTGATGTATATTTAGGGTTGCTTAGAAGGGAACAATGAGGACATACGGCACCAACAGGAATCACACGCTTGGCCCAGGAAGAGGTAGCAGTGCGGTTAAGGTTTACTTGGAACGGACCAGAACTACTGAACCACCTTCCATGTCGGCGTTCAGATTTTACTCTACAATGAAGATATTGACCTTCACTCATGGACAAGCTGGCATGCAATGCAATATCCAAAGTGAAAAAAACTAAAGAAAAGTCCAAACTTGAGTATACATATACAGGTTATAAACAAGTAAAAAAGGTATGTGGTAAAAGTGGCAGTCTTACACTGGCTACAAGCAGGTTTAATTTACTTAAAATATGATAAAATATGAGTACAACTTTTATAGAATATGTTATATATATTTTTTTTATATAGAAATATTATACATATATTAACATTAGCTACATCACTGCCTGATGCACCCATTCTACATTCTCCTGACAGTGGGTGTCATAGAGGGAAGGTGAGCTGGAGATTGAGTTCATAATAAGGGAGAGTTTTAGGGTTTTGTGGGTTTGGTAGGCTTAGAGCTAAGTAAGGCATCACAGTAAAGGTAAGCGTAGGTTTAGGTTATAAAAAACATACTTGATTTATTCCAAATGTCCTCCCTTCCCCTGATTTAACTCAAAGCTCCCTTGGACCTCAGAATGATTAGAAAACAAGTGCACACTCAAAAACATACACACACAAACCCTCACAAACACGCGCGACTTACTGATGACTAAGAGCATCTTGAACAATCAAGCAAACGTGAATCTTTCCCCGACACTTATCATTCCAATCCCCCGCCAAGCCCACGCTTCCACAGAAGAGTCTGCTTATGAATTGCTTTGTGAGTACACTGGGATAAATGGTGCTTGGGACAGTGCCAATGACCTCTCCACCATACATTGTGAATGTGCCATTGCATCGGTCATCTGAATCTAACAAGGGGACTCCATTAGGAAACATCTCCCTAGTTGGTGCTAAACCTGCTGCAGGGCAACCTGCTGGTGCCTGTCAACTCATTATGGGATTAAGAGAATACAGCACCGGACATGTGGACCTGTTAAACAACCCTCCTCGGCATTGCATACCTGTCAATCCCCGACCTGACACGAGTAACCACACCCTTGACACCTTGGATAAAAAACACACCAGCAGGTCGGCCTCCATTTAAACACCAACAGCACAGGTTGGTCCATTATTGAAGTAATTATGCGCTGTACGACAACTAAATACGAGCAAAGAACATAGAGGCTATGTACATATGTATGTGGCACACACTCCCAGAAGACACAAATATATTTCAAAATGTATTTATTTATTTATACAATGAGTGTGAGCCAACATGGATGTGAAAAATCAAGTAGTATCAGTGCCAAACATTTAGATGTTGTTTGTGTAAAGGCTGAATGATGTCAGACCCAAGTGGAGATCACTTTTGCTGAGCCCTGTTGAGGTCAGTACACATTTTTCTCTCCTCTGACAGGAACTGTTTAGTTTGAGAAAGTATCTCATACTACTAGTGGATCTGCAGAATCTTTGTTGTTTATGAACAAAATCTGCTGAGACTGTTAATAAACTATGGGGAGCATGGGGGTGGACGTATCATGGTTTGGGGCTGCTTTGCTGCAGCAGGACTTGGTCAGCACGCTATCATAGAATTGACTAGAATTCTGCATTGTGTAAGCAGATGCTTAAGGGAAATGTGAGACCATCTTTCTGAAAATGTAAGCTGAGGCGGCTATGGAACATGACAATGACCCCAAACATTCTAGTCAGTCTACCAAGGAATGGTTCAAAGGAAAGACATAGAGGACTCTGGAATGGCCAAACCAAAGCCACATTTTGTTTATTATTTTTACTTTATTTTTATTTTTTATTTTTATTTATTTTTATTATTATTTTTATTTATTTAATACAGGGAAAACCCACTGAGTCTCATCTACACAGGCCCTGTATTACAATCGAAACTAGAAAAGTGGGGTTTCTGTTGCACCAGCTGTGTCCGATGTCCAGCTGTATACTGTTAGTAAATGAACACAAATAATCTTCCGGTACTTAGCTGGCCATCTCCCAAATACAAAATCAAAGATATGTCCCATTAGCTAGCTAGCAAGCTACTTATCTCCCGCATAAAAATACTGAATAACTGGCAAAAAGGTAGCAAATTAACTTCAGCCTTTCCTTTGACAAAGTAAGTCAGTGCTATTTAATTGTCACTGCATAAACAGTACTGTACCTAGCAAGCATTACTTAGATCCGGCAGCCATTTGTGTGGACTCATTCTGGAAAGTTTGCTTACGTAAGTTGATAGGCAACCGGCGTTTAGTGTGGCTAGCTACCCTTCTGGCTCTTCGGGGTTATGTACACTACTGTAGGTTGGTACTCCTTGTCATCCAGAAGAGCCAGCACCATCTGCATCAGTAATAAAACGCAGAGCCATCTTTTTATAACAAAGTTGAAGCGTGCATATATAGTATATCACCATAGTCTATAACAGACATAAATGTAGCATGAACAACTTCCTTTCTACAATATGTTGAGATGACAAGCATGCTTTATTTCGGTAAAGAAAACCAATTCTGATCTCCAATTGTTTTTACCAACTCAGTAATGTGGGTAATAAAATATAATTTATTATTATGAAAACACATTCCAGGACCAAAGTGTCCCATGTGGTTATATAAGGATTATCCACACCTACATCTTCAGATCTAGAGAACACCATATACTTAGTTTTATGTGTCTTTAAAACCAATTGCAGATCTCCGACTGCATACATTCCGAAGTCCGACTGCATGAGCAAAAATGATTGTGCAAGGATGGAGCTGCCGTTATAATACTGTGTCATCAGCATACAAGTGAAAATTACATTTTCTAACAGAGTTACAAATATCATTTATATATATATACTAAACAGTAAAGGGCCCACAATCTAACCCTGAGGAACTCCTTTATGTACTGCAATGAATTTAGTTTCACAGCCATCAATCACAACAGCTGATTTCGATCCCATAAGTTGTTTTGAAACCATACACAGGTTTAGATTTTCATGCCCAAGGAAAGGTTTTTCCATCAGAATAGATGGGTTAACAGTATCAATGACATTTGCCACATCAATAAAGAGAGCCACACACCTTAGTTTCCTATCAAATGCTTTATCAATATCATATACAACCAGCATTGTTGCAGTAATTGTACTAAGCTTGAGTCTAAAACCCTATTTAAATGTGCACAATATGCTATTTCCTTTTTTTTAACAACACAACCTTACATTTACTAGTGACTCCAGTATTTAGGACAGACAGGAACATTTAGAGACAGGTCGGTAATCATCTAGGATATTATTATAATTTTAATCATATTGAGATGCTGTGGGGTGATTTGAACCAGGCTGTGCATGCAAGAAACCCATCAAACATCATACAGCCGAAAAAGGTCTGCATGAAGGAGTGGGAATACTTTCTCAGAGTCGATGACAATGACTGGTAGACAGTTATAGGAAACGTCTAACTGAGGTAATTTCTGCCAAATGGGGAAATACCAGCTATTCGGTATTTCCGAATAGCTGATCAACCTTGATCAACCTTCGTATCTGTGTTAATTTTGTTAAATAAATGATAACAGTTACATTTTAATTGTTTTGGTTCAATTACATTACCTTTATCTATGGCTATTGTTTGAAGGATGATCAAAGATTGATTTGTCCACATTTCTTCAGAAATCACTTAATGTTTCATGGGGTGTCCTAATCATGGGGTGTCCTAATCAGTAAAATCTTGGATTTCCTTGCGCCCAGCAGATGATAGTTGTTAGCATGGTTGCCTTAACGATTTGTTGTCACAACTAAAGGCATGTTGTTGCCCACCATTACAATTCAAATGTCTACTACGGGGACGATTAATATATTCATTGATGTTTCCAAAAGGGTTTTCCTACTGTAGCTAATTTAGTTTGTCTAATCTGATTTTTGCGAATGAGTGAATGGGCCCATGGACAGTACACTTTCCATAAATACCCCACCGTTGCTTGCCTATTACTACACAGTGATTGGTGGACACAAGCGGCATCCAAGAGATGGACCTCCCCCAATCCATGCGGGAATCACAGTACACTGGGGCAGTCTTAAGAAGTGGCCAAAAGTGTGGTTTGACTCTTTTAACGATACAACAATCCAGCAGGGTCTAATGCAAATAGAATCTAGCGACAAACATGCCTAATTGGAGAAGCTAAATGTAGCTGACTCATGCACGCACCCACATGTGCACGCTCACCTGCACACACCTGCACACCTGCACACAGCTAAGGGAAACAGCAGACAAGACTAGTCAGATCACAGGTATGTGTGACGCCATTACACGAAGGGCAGCAGGCCCACACAAACACTTATCCAACGTTCAGTACACTCTGCCTGGAGAGGAAACCCTGCCTACGTTGGACGTACAACCTGTACAGCTGGTGTGTTTACTGACATGACAGACCTGTGCTGGGCAGAGACCGTTCAAGAAGGGACTACCTCAGGGATTCCCCCCTAGGGTGAAAGAGTGTGCGACTGTGAGTGTGTATAAATGCGCGCGTTCGTGTAAACGTGTCCTCGCGCGTCCATGGGAGCGTGCCTTCACGCCAGTGTGTGTGTGTGTGTGTGTGAGACGACTGGGCAGAGGGGGAAGAATACCCCCATTCAGGACCCTGCCATTAGCCTAGTGACCCCCTCTTACGTAGAAACAGATTCAGTGACAGACAGATAAAAGCCTTCCTCTGTTTCACTCTTCCCCCGTTCCTCCGTTCCTCTCATTCAACGGTGTCACCCCAGCGTAACTCTGAGTGCCCCGAGGAAAAGCTGCCTAGCAGACCGGAGACTTCTCTGAACTGTTACATAGACTGAAAGGCCCATTCCTGGCAGAGTAGAGAAAGGTGCGGTTCTGACTACAGCCTAGAGAGGTTAGGAAAGGTAGTTACACTCAAGCCTATCAGAACTCAACGTCCGGGACTGTCAGGCAATCAGAAACATCACACTGCCTGGGGAATAGCAAGCCATTTCAGGGATGGGCATTCAGACCTACCTTGAAGGTGTGTATATATCAGTGGTTAGGGTGTGTTTTACAGAAAAGGTGTGTGTGTGTGTACAGTAAGGGTGTCTTTACAGTGTGTTGGTGTGTGTACTTAAACAACCAAACACTTTGTCACATGCACTGAGGAGACAGATGATTAACACACACGCACACGTCTGTCATCATGGCAGAGTTCTAATCTGCCGGCAAGGCTGAACAATAATCTCTTCCGTTTGCCTGGTAGAAGAGAATAACAGCGGGATTAGGCCAACCACCAGAGCGGAAACCTTAGAGGTAGAGTTTGTAGATAACTGGCTCTCTTTTTGGGACTCTCCCAGAAATAGGGTCAGGCCTGATCTGCTGAAGGGTGACGGACTCCATCCTAGCTGGAGTGGTGCTCTTCTTTTGTACAGGAATATTGACAGGAGTCTCACTCCTATAGCCTCATCATGAGATAGGGTGCCGGTCAGGCTGCAGGCTGTTAGACAGCCTGCTAGCATAGTGGAGTCTGTCGATAGCATAGCAAGAGCAGTTAGCCTAGTTTTGCCTATTGTGACTGTTACTCGTTCCAGACTAAGAAAAGTAAAACACGGTAGTGCAAACACTAGCAACCTTATTAAGATAAAGCTTTCTTCCATCTTGGTCATGAATGAAAATGATTGTCTTACATAACATCTTAAAATGGGACTCCTTAATATAAGATCCCTAGCTTCTAAGGCAATTGCAGTAAATTTGTTAATCACTGACCACAAAGTAGATGTCATTGGCCTGTGTGAAACCTGGCTAAAGCCTGATGAATTTATTGCCTTAAATGAGGCCTCCCCTCCTGGCTACACTAGGATCATATCCCCCGCGCATCCCGAAAAGGGGGGGGGGTTGCAGATATTTATAACACGAAGTATAAATGTACTCATAAACACATAGCTGATTTTTGTTCTTTTGAGGTTTTACTTATGAAAGTGAACCAGGCTGATACTTGGCTATTCATAGCTACCATTTACAGGCCCCCCGGGCCTTACACAGGTTTCCTTAGTGAGTTTCCTGAATTATTGTCTAACCTTGTAGTCATGGCAGATAATATTCAGATTTTTGGTGATTTCAACATTCATATGGAAAAGTCCAATGACCCT
The DNA here is from genome assembly GCA_016801125.1 of Novumbra hubbsi. NCBI lineage: Eukaryota > Metazoa > Chordata > Actinopteri > Esociformes > Umbridae > Novumbra > Novumbra hubbsi. Next base: position 42,628 of record JACXGK010002307.1, on the reverse strand, counting down.
CTTCAAAAAGCCTTTGAAGCCATAATTAATTTAATGGGTTTTGTTCAACATCTGAACGTCTCAGGTCCAACGCATTGCCACAATAATACTTCAGACTTAGTTCTGTCACGAGAAATTGATGTTGTGGATCTATTAATTCTTCCAAATGACCCTGGAATTTCAGACCACTGTCTTATCACATTTACCGTTAATTTAAAAAGCCAAATTGCACCCCAAAAAATTACTTTTACCAGTCGTAATATAAATTCTCAGACTACAAATAGATTTCAGACTATTCTTCTAGTTTCGCTCATTTATGACAGTGCAAACAAATCTGTAAATGATCAAATTGAGGATTTAAACTCAATATTGCACAAGACTTTGGATAGGGTTGCACCGCTAAAAAATAAAGAAATACGAAATAAGAAACTTGCTCCCTGGTACACAAACAATACTAGAGCATACAATCAAGCCTCCAAAAAGTTGGAGCGAAAGTGGCGCTCCACCAACTTGGAAGTATTTAGATTAGCTTGGATAGACAGTACAGTACAATACAGAAAAGCACTCACATCTGCTCGAACATCTTATTTTTCCAACCTGATTGAGGTGAACAAAAACAATCCAACATTTCTCTTTGATACTGTTTCTAAGTTAACGAATAATCAACGTTCAACGAATGAAGTGGGTCTTCACTTCAGCAGAAATGGATTCATGAACTTTTTTGATGAAAAGGTCATCACCAATAGAAAACAAATAACCGACTCTTCCAGCAGGCCTAGTTTTCAAACATTTACCGGTCCTAAGAATGCACAGAACTCCCCTGACCTAGTATCAATGGGGACACTTGAATTTTTTTATCCTACTTCACTTGACACGTTCACTAAATTAGTAACAAGTTCTAAACCCACAAATTGTCAATTAGACCCGATTCCAACAAAATTACTTAAGGAGCTACTCCCAGTGCTAGGTCCACCAATGTTGAACATAATAAACTGCTCCCTGTCCTCTGGAAATGTACCAAACTCATTAGAAATAGCAGAAATAAAGCCTTGACTGAAAAAATCTCATTTGGATCCAGATTTAATAAAGAATTATAGGCCAATATCGAACCTCCCCTTCCTCTCCAAAATCTTAGAAAAATCTGTTTCTCTACAACTTAATGCCTTTTTGAAGACAAACAACATTTGTGAAATGCTCCAATCCGGTTTCAGACCCCATCATAGCACTGAGACTGCACTTGTGAAGGTGATAAATGACCTTCAAATGGCCTTAGACAAAGGTTCTGCATCTGTCCTCTTGCTTCTTGATCTTAGTGCTGATTTTGACACTATTGATCACTCCCTTCTCTTGGAGAGATTGGAAACCCATGTTGGGCTACGCGGAAAAGTTTTAGCCTGGTTTAAATCTTATTTATCTGAAAGATATCAGTTTGTATCAATAGATGCCATGTCTTCTGTCAAATCAAAGGTATGTTTTGGTGTTCCTCAAGGCTCAGTTCTGGGACCATTACTGTTTTCCCTATATATGCTGCCTAATTTTTCACTGCTATGCTAATGACACACAGCTATATATCTCGATGAAGCATGGAGAGGCCCCCAGAATAGCTATTTTGGAAGCATGCGTCTCAGATATTACGAAATGGAAGACCGATAACTTTTTGCTTTTAAATTCAGAAAAAACAGAAATGTAGATTTTAGGACCTAAGCAACATAGAGCACTGTTGAACCTCTATGTTGATCTCACAATGAACCTGGACGGTTGTATAGTCATATCCCAAAAGAATGTGAGAAACCTTGGCGTCACCCTCGACCCTGACCTCTCTTTCGATGAACACAAAAAATATCTCTAGAGCTGCTTTTTTTCATCTTCGGAACATTGCTAAAATAAAAAAAAAATTATCAAAAACTGATGCTGAAAAACGAATCCATGCTTTTGTTACTTCCAGACTAGATTATTGCAATGCTCTAATCTCCAGTTACCCTGATAAATCAATGAATAAGCTTCAGTTAGTGTTGAATACGGCTGCTCAAATTGTAACCAGAACAAAACAATAGGAGCACATTACTCCAGTATTAGCTTCTTTACATTGGCTGGCTGTCAAGGCTAGGGCTGATTTTAAGGTTTTACTGTTGACCTATAAAGCAGTACACGGACTTGTTCCTGCATATCTCTCTGAAATGATCCAGCCATACATACCTACACGTAACATAAGATCGCAAGATTCAGGCCTTCAGGTCGTACCTAAAATGTCTAAACAAACAGCCGGAGGCAGGGCTTTCTCACATAGAGCTCCGCTACTGTGGAATAATCTGCCAATTACGGTTAGAAATGCAGACTCTGTGGCAATTTTTAAGTGTCTACTAAAGACGCATATTTTCAGCATGGTTTTTGACTAGTGTAGCTTGGCCCAGGGGTTGAAGGTGACCGTAATGGCTCGATACTGTCCACCCTTGCTGTCTTGCTAGGTGGGCTCTCATCTCCAGTGGGAAACCTGCTCTCCAATGCCACTTGAGGGCAGAGTCACTGGCTTGCTGCTGTCTGTCCTTTGCGCCCCTCAAGCAATTGAAATTAACTCTGCTGGCAATACTCGGCCCTCGTATAGGGTGGTTGCGGTTAGTCCATGTCCCTTTGGCTGATGCCTGGCAATGTGGGTGGATTGATTTCTTGCCTGTTGGGTCCTGTCCGAGGCCTCCCTTGGATAGGGCTACGGTGTCACTGGACCCCCCTGTCTCAGACAAAAGTTTTTATGCTGCTATATTATTGTGCCGGGGGAGCAGGGCTAGTTCTCCTCCATAACTCCATGTTCTCCTCCTTAACTCTTAGAAATGCACTCTTTAACAACTCCCTTTGTCTCATGTTGCGGTTCAACTTAGAAGGACGTAAGGTCTTGGCCTACACCTGTGGAGTACCAGGCCCAGAAGACCTTGTCCCGAGCCCTCCTTGTTTTGCTGCAGAACAAGCAGACACCTGACGATACCAGCTGCCACTCTGCTGAACTCCTAATCAACCCACCCTGGACTGTTCCTGTCCTGCCGATCTGATCATGCTTGTCACCTAGATCAGGCATTTTAGACTCTGGACACAGCTCAAGTGAATTTATTTATTATTAGCAGTATTCTTAAACATCACCCTGCACAGCCACAAGAGGTATGGCCACCCCTTTGAGCCTGGTTCCTCTCTAGGTTTCTTCCTGCAATCCGGCCCCCATAGGGAGTTTTTCCTAGCCACCATGCTTCAATCCTGTTGTTGCGTGCTCACTGGGGTTTAGGCTGGGTGTTTTGTAAAAGCACTTTGTGACAACTGCTGTTGTAAAAAGGGCTTTATAAATAAATTTGATTGATTGATTGAAACCTTATCTGTTATGTCACGGCAATGAGGTCATAGAAGGGGCTGCGACGGCCACACACAGATCTGCGAGTTAGACCGAGGGCACCCCAGAGGGGAGTGAAAGGTACTCACATGCTTGTGTGTGGGTAGGAATGGTAGGTGGGCAGAAATCAAATCTTCTCAAACATAGACCTCTAAATATTTCACGAACTCTTCAGTGAATTAAGGTATAAATTGCAGCATTAGTTTTGTAAGAGGTTTAGGTCATGCTGTCGTGGTTGCGTTGGACTTGCTGCTGAAGACATATTGTAGTGATGGTTTCAGGGTAAACGCTGCAGCTTCTGTGCATTCCCTCAATTGGGTAGTGAATGGCAAACCAAATGCTCAAACATCTTCATGGCGCTTTCAAATTGAACGTTATTCAAAGGCTGTGATTACGTTTTGGAGACCAATCAAGACAATTATTAAGGGGAAGGTATACACAAAGCTCCCAAGGGGCTAATGGCAACTTTGGCAGAGCTGCAGGCTTTTTGGCCGAGACTGGTCAAAGTGTACATGTGACAGCAAATCTGCACTCCACAAGTACTTCACAAATCAAGTCTGTATGATAAGGTAGCAAGAAAAAAAGAAACTCCACTTTCAATCATATTTGATGTAACACTTATGTGATTCTGTGGCCAAGCAACAAAGGGTTTTTGCCCTAAAGGCTAAGTAAAACATTTAGGTGCCAAGCCAAAACAGCACATTACCCCAAAAAAACATATTTACTGTAAACCATGACAGCACATGGGGAAGGTCCTCATTGTCACAAACTGGACCACTTGCCTGGCAGGAAAGGTAATGAATAAAGGTACAGGAATGTCCTTCAGGAAAACCTGCAGCCGTCTGCAAGAAAGATACAAATGGAACAGTTAGGTTCACCTTTCAGCACCCAAAGCCCAGAGACAGATAATGTAGTGGCTACGGAATTATGAGGCTAATGTATTTGTGTGGCCCAGTCAGTGCCCTGATTTAAATTCAATCTAAAATATGCGGCATGACTTGAAGATTGCTGTCTGTAGAACTTGGCTGTTTTGTAATGACAAATGGTCAAATATTTTGTGAAATGTAGGTGGCAAACCTAGCACAGATAGGGCTGTTGCAGAAATGTTGCAGATAGGGATATACATTGATTACCTCAAACGATTGAAACTTCGCATAATATATTTACATTTTGTATTTTTAATATGTAATTTTGTTTCACAGTTAAAAATAAATATCTTAAATGCAAGGAGTATTGGGTGAATAGAAATGAAATATGTCAAAATATCAAGGGGGTCTAGACTTTCATTAGGGACTAAATCTTTATTTAATAGTTTAGGGTGCATAGCTCAGTTGTGTAACTAAGGTTGAACAAACTGGTCTATTTCACCAATTATGATCATAGGCCTTCCTATTGACATTGCGAAAAGTTTCATAAACATGAAGGTTACATTCAATACAAAGTGTTATTGGCCAGCCACATTGGGTGCTCCTTTAGACGCACAAAGCTAAACCTACACAGTGACACTGTGAATCCGTGCAAAAATCGTACAAAAAGCAAGGTCGAGGATTTCGGATATCGATTTTTATGTTTTAGGAGCGCCCGATTTGTGCGAAATGTAAGAATTTGCATAAAGTATTTCTTGCATTTTGTGCGTTTTAGGGAGACCCAATTTATTAAACGAATTTGGGATGGAGAAGTCGACGCCCTAATTCGAATGTACAGTATAATACAGTATACAATTGGATAAAGGATACTCATGACGACTGTAAGTCTCATGACTTTCTCCAATTCGAAATTGCAAGGATCGGGGTTAAAGTCGGTTTACGCTCATCCAGCAGCCCGTACACAACTCCCTAGTAATAAGCATATATGCACCGTAGCGTTGTATTTCATAAAATAACGTTTTTCCCCGAGAAACACAAAACACGGCAGTCAGTTTCGCAGTCAGTTTCGCACCAATCGGGTCTCCCTAACTCGAATTCACCAAGACCACGTTGACCTAATATTATAATCTGCTGGAGCATTCAAATTATCTCATAGCAAATTTGATGTTGCATGCTTGTATGCTTGTGTAATGGGTAATTTAATTGGAAACTTGACCAAAAGAGGATAGAATAGGGGCTTTGGGGTGGCAATGGTTGTAGCCTAGTTTCAGTTTATATTGTTGTATACATCCCCAGACAGTTAGTTAGAAGGCTGATTCCTCAGGCACGAGCGTCAGATCACACAGGTTCACTGGTCCAACGCACGTTCCGGTTGTGTCAGAGGGATTTCTGTAGAAGCGCTCGAGAGCAGGGGATTTCCCCGCGAGGCAACCCCACTCCGGTCTCAAACCATGCGCACCGAACCATGTCAAACAGGGCAGTTCTATTTCATGGTCAAGTCAATGGTAGAATACCTGCGGTGTTGTTTTAGTTTCTGTGAACATGAAAAGCTTTCTTATTAGGAGAGCATGTCATTCCATTTCACATAATTTAAGGTTACATCAGTTCATTCCCATTGTAACAGATTTGGTGACTTCGTGCTTAGGCTAGTTTATAACTAGTCTACAGAAACTTGCATGCTGCAGTTTCACAAACCTGCCGGTGAAAGGTTATCCTCCGGTCTTCCAGACTCTCCAAAATCTCGCTTGGATACAATATGTAAAATGTATAGGACACTGGAGAGATGTATACACGACTAAGATCAACCATACACTTTCTCTTTAAGCACGTCGGTCAGACCACCTGATTTTAAAACTATTCACAGATAAATAAACTAAAACTAAGCTAATTTCCTACACGATTATTTCAGTTAACTAGCCAGCATATAACTCAATAGATTGTAGGTGTGCTATAGTGGACATGGATATATTGCAAGGTTGCAACCAGGATACGCTTTCTGCTAAAAATACCTGTCTAAGACTATATTTGGCTTGGCTGGATCACAATCACTTCTCTAAAATAGTAGGTCCCGCGAATGGGCTGTCCGCTATCTCACAGCCATAGAGCCAGTACCTAAATTTAGCAACAGCGCTTGCGTCAATCACGCGCCTCAGTGCGTCAAGCCCTGACCCCGCCTCCGGAGGCTGATCATTGGTCATGATCATAACGTGGCCAGGAAATACGTGTCTCGTGATTGGCTGTCGTTGATGTACTGTTTTCAGTGGCTCCAGCGGGCCCATTTATTGTTGAGTTTGATCACCACGCCGAAGCTGTTGTTTAGAATAACCACAACGCACACACAGACCTGGAAACTAATTTCAGATTATGCTACCTTTTGACACTGAGTAGGCGGGGCAATTTAAATTAACAGCAAATATTATAAAACGACTTTATGTAACAATTTATTGTAGTTAATGTCATTTTTAGTTATTTTTCCTGTAAGTAGGCCTACAGTGCAATAAGTAGCTAGGGGCAAAATAATAAGAGTGTCAAGGCATTCAATACGATAGTTATCATTCAGTAGTCTGAGAGACAGATGTGGAGGAAATTGAAAGGGGTTAAAGAGAGGGTTCAGTGGGAATAACAGGTGCTGATGACAAAGTTAAATTAGAATTTGGAGAGGATAGATCTAAGTAATACATAAGACGCTTTAGTTTAGTTTCATGTTTAATTTATCCATTTTATCTATTTTTGCCATCTGTGAAATTAAAAGATAGAAATTCTGCTGTTTAAAAGTCTATGTTTTGTTTGTATGCTTGGTTGTCCCCTTACGGAACTGATCCTTTAAATGAGCTTTCCATATTTCTTAACTAGGTCAATATTATCAGGATTGTATAGGTTAAAAAAGTAAATAAAGGTTTTCAGTGTGGATTGCATTGCAAACAGGCGTAGGCTTATCCTATGTTTGCTATAGCATACTCAACAAACTTCACAGTAGACCACAGCAGTAAATATAACAGTAAGGTAAAGAAGAACCCTCCGGCATAAGTCAAACGGCATGATTAATCTGCATACCAATGTTTGCCTATAACAAAATCAATAGATTTAAACTTATATTTTTGCACTTAGAAAAACGTATTGTTTTTTCTCAACAGTTACCGAAAAGTTAGGCTAGTTATCTGATATATCTCTAAACACATTAAAGATGATTTTATTTAGTAATGGGGAAAAATAGACCCGATTATAAAGCAGACTACCTATAATCTATCTCTGGGGGGAAATTCTTTAAAGCGGTTCAACTTCCATCAAAGTTAAATTGAAAGGTTCAACAAATAAAATGTACGACTGAAAGCTGTCCTAGCCTCAACTAGCCTGAGCACATTCCCTCGCTGGGCCTCTTCAAGAAAAAATCTGTCTTGAAATCATAAGATCAATTCGTTTTAACCACTCCTCTTTTTCCCTCTCTCTCTTTTTCTGGCACCGCGTGTGGAGCTTTATTTGTCTTGAGCCTACTGTACGAGGAGGCTGAACCGAGAGAGTGACGTCACCTCTGCCATGGCGTCACATTGACGTAGCGCATACCAACATGCTCTATGAAGAAGCAGACTCACATAAATGCTCTATTAGACTTTCACCCCCAGACCGCGTACATAAACAAACCCGCGCTACCGATTACATCTGCGCCCATCATCGCTGACACATAGCCTACACAGGACCTCTCCGAAACACTTTTAAAACACACATCGGACTATATTTTAAACTACTTTACTTCATAATAGGCCAATTAAAAGGAAAAAGGGAAAGACGAACAACTTGTTTTTTCAACCGATTCATCCTGAACGAGTTATGCACATATAGTCTGTTCCTTTTTTGTACAACTTTTGTCATTTTTGTAATTATTCTGGATCTATACAGGAGACTTAATTTGGGTTAAAAAACACATGTAAAGACGGAACCGCTACAGCAAACAAGTAAGTCACTGCAATATCTTCTGAGAATGAATGACTTTCTGTAATTCGTGTAAATAAAAAGAAAGCCTGCATTCAGCTTTGGTCAGAGAGTAAGATAATTAGTTGTAGGCTGCGTTTGGTTAGAAACCCACCTGTTTTTTATTTTGTAAAAACACATGCGCTGTCTTAAACTTCCTCGGGCATGATAACCTGTTGATTCAACTCGTGCGCTGGGGAACTTCGTTTTGTTCTGGATGTCAGCGAGGGTAGATGGAAACGAATCTTAATTTAATTTGCTAAAGGAAGGTATCATATTCTTTGTGGTTGTCATGGAAATAGAATGCCTCTCAGTCAGACAATGAAGTGGGAGACATCGCTAGTGTATGCACTAATGGAGCTCAGTGAAGAACACAGTTAGCCAGGCAGAGAGATGAGTGCCTACATCAATGCCTGCGCATCATTTTCTCATTATCTACGCCGCTTGAAATTATGTTTTAGCTTTAATTCAGCTTTACGTGGATATGATGTTTGTTGCTTTTGCGATATAGCCTAGACCTAATGCGTAGTTTGGCTGCATGCGTGTAATGTCAGACCAGTATATGACCTGGGATGTGTCTGTGTGCGGTGTGATTGTGTATAAATTTGCCATGCCAAATAAATAAATACTTGCATATAATACTATTTTAATAGACCGTTTTTGCCTGTATATATTTGTTTTCCACAACATATCTCTTTCAAAAAGTATTTCTGTTTGTATGTCTGCAGCATGTGGTTCTTCAGAACTATTGTTCGCAAAAACATTTAATTGGGTAAAATCCTTGATTGCCTTGTCTCTTTTGTGAAGGTAAAGTTATTGCAATCGAACGTTGATCTTGGACCTAATTGACATCAAATACAGCACAATGCATTTTAATTTGAGTTTAGTCTGGTTTATACTTGGCCAGACTAAATTACAATTCGGGATCTATTCTCACAACACTTAAAAAAAAATAAGGTCGAAGGCAGAAGTATCACTATGAGATATGTGTGGTTTGGGTTCTCTCAGGCGGTTAAAATTGGCTTTGGCTGTGTAGACAAACACGCACACATACAGACACACAAACATAAACACAAAGTCTCCATGTGACAACCTCGATACTTGGGGCTACTGATTTACTGTACTTGTATATTTCTCCAGCCCTTTTATCTCTTCTCTTTTCTCTCTGTTTGCTGGAAGCCTCTCGCTGTCTGGCTTATTGGCGCTGGGGCTACCGGGGGCTGTACCGGCGCTCCGTAGAGCGTGCTTCATGGCTCCTACGCGGTTCTCTAGGTTACCGGGGCGTTAGGCCCAGCAGTACCCACCGACCGGCTTAAGGAAGGAGGAGATTGCGAGTCGACTGTTCTGTTCTGTGTTCCAACATGGACACACAGACAGACAAACTGACGGGCAGACAGTGCAATTTTAGCTATTTTTATAGTCCAGTTATACTAAAAAGGACATGCATAACTTGCCATTCTGCTTTGCGTTCATATGCGTTACATGCGATATGCTTTATGTATCAAACGGTCGAGTTCAATATCACCAGTTATGCAACAACTTCACACCGAGTAAGAAAAATAACAAAGAATGTCAATGTATAGGGATGTATAGGGAGTAAAAACAGTTGAGAAATAATATTTCATTGCCTTCTCAAACAGTTGAGAAATAATATTTCATTGCCTTTCCTGAGACAGGGACCCTGATGTGGCAGAAAATGAAAAAGACCGAGAGAAGCAACTGTCTGCATGATGGGGATGATGTTATTAAACCTCCGAATAATATTTTTTTTTCCAGACCATGAGTGAAAAATATGCATAGCCTTTAAACATGTGAGACGAAGCAAACAGAAATAGGTTTGACGTAGACTAAAGTTTCAGAAATGGGTGTAGTGTCATAGTTCACAAATTGGATAAGAATCTATCCACATTAGGGTTCTGAAGTTACTGGACAGTGCGGGATTGAGAATGAGTCCGGATAGGAGAGGCTGGTCCCCGTGTAGTGGAGAGATTTTTGTCCGGGAATGGGTCAGGGTTTTGCAGTGAGTTTTGCAGAGAGGGGGCGCTAGGCGCTGTGAAATGTCTTTGCTATACGCTCTGCTCCGCAGTCCTGGCTGGCAGCGAGACGCGCTGAGAGCAGAGGTTTCGGTTCTGAGATTCTAACTTCGGTGGATATTGTATTCTCTCTTTCGAATAACCAACTATGGTACTCTAAGACCTATGATCGCATGGGTCTTAGACTAGCGTAGTGTGTTGATTAAATTGAACATATCTGGTTTAATTTCAAATGTATATGGCTTTTGGACAATTATATTACATTTAACAATTTTAATATTTATAATTTATGCGGCTCGCAGGTGAAGTGATGTTATTTTAGACTAGACATTCTTATAAATCTCTAATCCTTTTTGTACAATAATTGAAATTGGTATTAACATTTGTATTTGTTGCCATTGGTATATTTAGAAAAGCCTGAAGTCAATATCCTTTTCACTTCTGTGTTTTGTGAATCATTAATTGTGTGAGTGCTATGAAATTGTATATTATATTTTTAAAGCTAAATAGTTAACAATTACTTAATTTATTTGTCGCCTGTCTGTGCGGTCTCTCTCTTTCTCTCTCTCTCTCTCTCTGACCTTTAATTCTGCATCACAGCTATCTATGCTTTCTGATGGTTTGTCTACTCATACATTTTATTCTATTGATGTTCAATACATTTTCTTGGTGCGTTGGTTTACTACTAGGAAATCACAGTGTGGCCTAAAATTCTATGTGACTTAAAACCTGTCATTGTTATTGTATTTGTTAAACAACCTTTTTAATGCGTGCTGGTGCGGATTGGCATTTCCTGTATCTCCGGTTGTGAACCTTGTTTCTTTACTCCAGACCCCGGTTTGGAAGAGCGCGCCAGGCCGAGCTCAGATCCCCGGCTACCGGACAGTCCTTCGGAGTCCATCCGGCACCGGGGCCCTTACGATAGCCGCATCAGCCCCAAGCCCCCTACACAGAGCATCATTCAGCGCGAAGCTTTCACAACAGGTAAACTACTAAAACACTTCTTGAATCCGCCGGTGCGACGAGCAGCCATTTGCATTGCAACCCAGTGCCAGGGCTAACCTGGCCTGGTGCTTTCCAAACGCGCGCGTCCTTTCCAAAGTATGAGTCGTGGCACGTGATTCCTCGTTCATAGTTTTTTTGGGGACCTGTTGGTTGATTGTTTTGCTAAACAGTCATTATTGTCTATATTGTAAGGTTTATATCAATAGCAAGCATGTGCTTTGGACAGGACAAAACAACTGTAATTGTATTTAAACATGTACGGTATTTTATTGTATATTAGGCGATGACAATTTAATAGGACATATTCAAAATTGGTTCTGATGGGTAGTGTAGGTTTTGTCAGTCCGTGCGCTGTTTTACATTTGCATGTGTAGATATGGGGACAGAATATTGTCTTCTGAAACTCGACTTAGAAAGCAGGACAAAAACGAATTACTCAAATCTGTAAATGTTGATGAACATAACCCCGTTCAATGTCTTAAACATTCGAGACAAAAATAAGGGAAAATCATTTGACAGCACATCTGAAAAATATAGGCTATCTAACGGTATAATTTAGGGCCTTGAGCCTGCGTTGAGATTCAGGTGAACACAGCCTCTAGGAAAAAAACACCTTCTGTGTTTCTGAACCTGCATCTTGGCCCCATACCTGTATTTATCCGACCAAAAGGGCGCACACAAAATACGATTTAAATCGAATGACGAATGAAAGGTCTGTTTCAATGTGTGCGTGTATGTTTTTGCAGTATATATCATTTTCCCATTGCATGAGTCCATTAAATGCATTTTTCCTTTTGTTTTTTCTTTTTTTTACAATTCTAAATTGATTCCTTAATCAATAGAATGTGTTTTGTATTTACTTATGCACTTCATGTTTTGTTTGTTAGATCTATGGCATTCTGACAATGAACAAGCGCGCTCAGTTATTGGAACAGATGCATTGTGTCCAGTTGAAATGCACACCTCGAGGTTAGAGACCGCTTCTCTATCATGTCACACCCATACACGCAGACACATTGGGCTTGTCTGTCCTTAATGCTTGCTAACCCTTACTCATTAACAAACATGCATGTAGCTCATAGCCGCACAATCACATTCACGCATGCGTGTTTTACACACTACCACACGGACTTGACTTCACGTGTACATGCACACTAACATAGACAAACAAAACATTCGCTGAATAAAGAGGGTTTTAGTTTTTCTGTCAATTCGGCGAAACCGCATTGTGTGAATGTCTGTTTGTTTATTAAGAGGTAGATGTGTGTTTGTGTGTGTGTCTGTGTGTGTGTGGGCTTGGCAGGCACAGACAGCCCTGAAGAAGGTGCGTGTGTGTGTTTTTGAGAGAAAGAGCGAAATAAAGAAAGAGAGAGAGGGAGGTAGTTCTGACCTAGTCCCGTGGAAGGACAGGGGCAAAGGTGAGGCATGGTGAGGATTCACCCCTGCTAGTTTGTGTTTATCTTCACTGTGGATGTGTGTGTGTGTGTGTGTGTGTTTCTATCATTTTCCTTCAAGAGCAGGGTCAGTAGATGCGTTTTTATTTACCTATGTACGAAATCACCTCATACACACAAGCATGTCCAGTCCCAGAAAAACTCCTCCTCATCTCTCAGCTCTCTTTCTCTTCCTCTTTTTCCATTCCTAGTCTTTTCTCCACCTCTCCCTCTTACACTTCCCTTCTCGTTGGCTCTGTTTCTCTCTCCTTCTCACTTTCCCCTTCTAACTGTCTTTTTTCTTGAAAGACTGAATGGTCCACTGTTCTCTGATTGTACGGTAACGCTAGGCACGCTACAAAACCCCTTCCTCTCCGTATCAGCCCCCCCCACCACACACACACACGCCCCCCATATGGTGCCCATGACTAGCTTTCCGCGTGGGTGGTCACTGGCTGGTCACTCGCGAGGCCGTCATAGAAATAAAAGAAATGTTGAGATGGCGTCACAGCGAGTCTAGCGGTCTGCTTGCGTGCAGTCATCCTCGCCCACTGCTTTCCAGACGGATGCTTGCCTGCGCGCGCGGGCTTTGAGAAAGTTTCAGTCAAACCCCCGAACTCCCGCCTTATACCTGATGTCCCTCGTGTCTCTGTGATCACATGGTACGTAAACGGTGTCTCGTCCCTGCCGCTCATCCACCGTGACGAGCTAGAGCTGTGTTCAGTATGGGTTTCAGTTTCTACCGATGTTTTAATCATTCTTCTACATGGACCACCATAGCCCACAGCTAAACTAAAATAGACGAACAGTGTATGGTTCTGGTTGAATATTGACTTATTGAATGTGCCATTTATTTGCTGACATTAGCATGCATCATGAATAACACGGTATTTTCCTAGACTAGGCTACTTAATTATTACTTCTCCATAGTTTTTTGGAGTTTCTCCAGTGTTGTTCCAGTTCACAACTTATTTGAAAACTTAGTTAACATCATTATGCCTTTTTTTTATTCTTCTTGGTATGCTACAAAATTTAGATTATAAAAATGTGCATAAGGTAAAGGTTAGTAGAATTGATAGGACTGTTATATATAATATAGGCCTATTACGTGGGAAAGGTAGTTAGAGAGCATTAGTTTAGCCAACCCGTGTTTCTAGGAAATTAAACACACACTTAAATAAATCATCTGTCTAAATATATATGAAGTGGTCATTACTTCCTTAAGTATTTGTGAGAAGAAACCCTGTGGAAAAAGTGGTAAGCAAGTCAAATTAACTTATAGTGTCATAGATTTTATGATGCTTGTAGCTAAATTAAGGTAAATAGTCTACTTTAAAATTGTTTAATACATCAGTTAGTTTCTCTATAAATTACAGTACGAAGTCCTAGTATGAAAGTACAACACGGTAAAGCTGGGAGGGAAAATATGCTTTATTTGAAATAGTTGTTCTTCGGTAAACTGTGCTGTTTGGCCTTGGGCAAGTTCAGCTAATGGTTTATCAATATTGGCTGCCTTATACAAATTAGTATTACATTCATTTAGTTTTATGCATGGGATACATTGTATTTTGAAAACATCACACGTTTATTTGATTAGTAGTGTTCAAATGATGAAAAAGCATAAACCGTATAGAGTCTCTAATGTAAGTCAGTTTGGATAGAAGCGTCAGCTAAAATATTAAATTTACTTTTGAAACTTAAATTTACCACGTAAATAAAAAATACAACTTTCAAACTATGCATTCAAAATGCAAACACGAATTCTAATTATTTTGCGAAAAATACAACAATTTAGACATTATTGTTAGCATTCTTAGGGTTGCCTTCAGGCCAGAAATACTGATCAATGGTGTAATGGGTGAATGTAACTCACTCTCCTAGCGTACTTTTCTATTAATATTGATATAAAATTAGAGACCAAAGATGAAATGACATTAACAAATCACCAAAGTTATTGAAGGACGCCTGCAGCAGGTAATTCTGCAGCAGGTAATTTTATGTGCGCGCGCGTTTGCGCGTGAAGAGCGTGCGTATGGTAAATGTACGGTTATTAGAGTCTTTAGAGGACCGGAGGAGTGCCGAAGAAATGATTGTAGTTGTATTGATAAATACAATATTTGACTAAATGAAAATGACGTGCTGGAACAGCACGATTACCGCACAACGCTGGCGGAGCGTCAATGGGAACCGCGCGCTGTTGACAGTTCCTTGGTGGAGAGCGAAGAGCAAATACAACAAGCCTGGGTGCGCTGGCACTTACGACTGATTAAACACACACACGAATAGACACGCAAACACACACACTTCCAGACACGTATTTTAAGACATCTAAATGGGTGCACATTTGCTTAATCCTATACCCTAACAACTGTATATTTTGCCATAAACCTTAAAAAAGGTTTAAAAAAGGGTGAAAGATTAACACTTAGTTAACTTTTACTAATTTAATCAAAACTTTGGGAAATGGTTATTCCCTTTGTATGGTTAAGTCTGACACACAGACGCACAGCCTAAGGAGTGATCTCAAAGCTCTTGCTCTAAAGGGATAAAAAAAAAAAAATGTTAAAACAGGTTGTGTGCAGTATGTTTTATTGAGAAATGTGTCTGTATTAGTACGATTCTTATTATTTCTATGTATGTTTATGTATGTGCACATGGATGTGTGTGTGTTATCAACAGATTAAGACCGAGGTCATAAAAAGTCATTAGCACCAAAAGATTATGCGCACAAACATGCACACATGCCCTCCCACTAATGCACAAACACACACACACACACACACATGCGCTCGCACTCATGCACCCACACACACACATGCCCTCGCACTCATGCACCCACACACACAGCATTTCTACTCTTACAGTTTACCTGTGCAGGAATGAGGGCTGTGCTGTGTGAGCGTTGGCTTGTCTCTGGGGCTGTTAATAACTAGGTGTGTTGACTGTCGAGCGGGTGGGGGTTTAATCAGGTGCCCAGTCAGTGTGAGTAAACGGAAGAAAGGGTTTCAAAATAGACGTTTTCACCTATTTCCTACCTAGTGAACAAAAATGACTGCGCGCAGGTTTGCTGGTGTCAAATGTCTTTTTATCTGCTTCATGGACTGGTTAACAGGTTTTAATTTGCTTTATTAATAGTGTCCTATTTAGGGAGTTATATTAACAACAGAAGAACACCCCTCTCACACATTTCATGCATACACACACTGGATGACAAAGGATCCCCCAGTACTGTAGGTAATAGACATCATAAGGAAGAAGGGCCGCCTGTCTTGTGGGCGATTGCACCAATCGCTGCCCATCAGCTCAGCCACATTCCTACATCAGGGTACGTTTTGTCATACTGTTTTAAATCAACTGCACCATTAAAGAGTATTCCCCCCCATCTCTCTCTCTCTCTCTCTCTTTCTCTCTTTCTCTCTTCCTGTTCCTTTTTGTAGACATGCCTTGTGTGCAGGCTCAGTATGGGCCCGCCCCCCCAGGCTCATCCTACTCCGCCCAGTCCTTTGGTTACCAGGGTGACAGCTACAGCTCCGACCTCATGGCCCCGGACTACTCGAAGTTGGACCTGGGCGGGGGTGAGATCTCGGCGGCCGCCACCACCTCCCTGCCCAGCTTCAACGTGTTTGTCGAGGGAAGCTACGAACCCAAGTCCTCCTGCCTGTACCAGATGCCCTCCCATCGGCCGCTTATCAAGAAAGAGGAGGAATCCTACCCCCAAAGTGCCCCTCCACCCCTCGACAGCCTGCCCCCCTCCTCCATGTACTTTAAACAGTCCCCCCCGTCGACTCCAACCACCCCGGCTCTCCCCCCGCAGCCCGGCTCCTCCTTCCTCTGGGACGAGTCCCCCCACCACTCCCTGCAGCCCCCGTCCCACAACCCAATCAAGTCGCCCCGCTTCTCTCACTTCTACCAGCACTCCCCTCCCCACAGCGGGGGGTACGAGGGCCTGGGAGGGGGCCTGCCACGCCCGTCCTCCGTGCCCTCCCGCCAGCACGGCCCGCCCCTGGAGCAGCACCTGTACCAGCTGCACCGCGGCGTGGGAGGGCCGGGCGGCCCGGGGGGGCTGGCCTTCCGCTCCCTGGCGCTGGGTCCCTGCAACCCCCTCCTGGGGGACGGCCTTCCGTCGCCGCCCCCCCGCGGACCCCCGGGGGAGGGCACCTGCGCCGTGTGCGGAGACAACGCTGCCTGCCAACACTACGGCGTCCGCACCTGCGAGGGCTGCAAAGGGTTCTTCAAGGTGAGAGCCTCTCGCAGGCCCGTCTGTCTCCCACACTCCCCCCCCTCCCCCCCTCTCTCTCTATAGATATGCTGTGTTTCGCCGGGGCCATGTTTGGCAAGGCTCTGATCGATAGAGGTGTCACGGTGTTCATTTATGAATAGTGCACGTCTCACGA
This sequence comes from Novumbra hubbsi, assembly GCA_016801125.1. Taxonomy (NCBI): domain Eukaryota; kingdom Metazoa; phylum Chordata; class Actinopteri; order Esociformes; family Umbridae; genus Novumbra; species Novumbra hubbsi. The sequence continues at coordinate 25,582 of JACXGK010002307.1, read as the reverse complement.
GGAACACCGGCCTCGCTCACGCCAAACGGGGAGGGGGAACGAGTGTATCTAGAAGTACTTTCAGATGAGGGTTTATGCACAGTGGACCCCCTAGAGCCTTTCAGGTGGCCCGCTGACCCAAACCACGTCCAACCTCAAGCTGGGGTCTCAAGTGTAGCTCCCACCTGTCTTTCTTTGTCTCCTAAAAATCACTTGTTTCCTACTTTCCCTCTCCCATTCTCTCCCATTCTCTCCTCCTCTCTTTCCCTCTCCCTCTCCCACCCTCTCTCTCCCCCTCTCTTTACCTTTCTCTCTGTGTGTTACAAACATCCCCCTCTCACTTTCTCCATCTTTATCTCTCTCTCTCGTTCTGTCATTCATTGAGTGCTCTCTAAATTGTCTGAGAAGGGTTGCCAAGGCGCCTGTGAGGGTCGTCTCCCCCGGCGACCAGCAGGGCAAAGAGGTTGTGTGTTTGTGTGTGTGTATGTGTGTTAATGGGTGTGTGTGGGCGCATGTGTGTTAGTGAGTGTGTGTGTGTCAGGGGGTGTGTGTGGGCGCATGTGTGTTAGTGGGTGTGTGTGCATGTGTGTTAGTGGGTGTGGGTATGTGTGTTAGTGGGTGTGTGTGTATGTGTGTTAGTGGGTGTGTGTATGTGTGTTAGTGGGTGTGTGTGTATGTGTGTTAGTGGGTGTGTGTATGTGTGTTAGTGGGTGTGTGTGTATGTGTTAGTGGGTGTGTGTGTATGTGGCATGATGGCAGGGTGCAATGAACATACAGTGACGATCAGGGACTACTGCCTCTTCCAGTTCATAGAGTGTTAGAGAGAGACAGAGAGACACAGAGACAGAGAAGCACAGAGACACAGAGACACAGAGACAGAGAGATACAGAGACAGAGAAGCACAGAGACAGAGAGACAGAGAGACACAGAGACACAGAGACACAGAGACACAGAGACACAGAGACACAGAGACAGAGAAGCACAGAGACAGAGAGACAGAGAGACACAGAGACAGAAAGACACAGAGACACAGAGACACAGAGACAGAGAAGCACAGAGACACAGAGACAGAGAGAGACAGAGAAACACAGAGACAGAGAAACAGAGAGAAACAGAGAGAAACAGAGACACAGAGACACAGAGACACAGAGACAAGGAGACACAGAGACACAGACACAGAGACAGAGATAGTGACACAGAGACACAGAGACACAGATAGAGAGAGACAAAGAGAGAGACACAGAGAGACACACACAGAGAGACACAGAGAGAGAAAAGGAGACAGAGAGCGACAGAGAGAGAGGGAGAAAACAAGAGAGAAGAGAGAAAATAAAAAGACTGAAAGAGAAAAGAACGAGAGCGAAATCTACAAATACAAAAAAGTTGGATAGTGACATTTTCGCTCTGGTTGTGACCACAGTGGCATCACAACACTCGCTAGTTTGAGGATACCAATGCTAAACGTCTGTTTGTGTTTTGCGCAGTAGGAACGGAAGGTGAAATAATGCCAATTTTGGTAACACTTCAATTGCCGGCAAATAGATAAAACTGACTACTTTCAGATCATGGATGCTACTATGATCAATGTGGATACAACCATGTATAGATCATGAATAATCATGAGGGAGTATTACAGAGGAGTAAAGATCAAATGTAACCTCACCTGATGCTGAGAATGATGGGTTACTATGATTAGTTGTAGCGTGTACAACTTTCTCACTTTCTTTTATAATGTCTCATTTCAAGCATCATCCTGATTAATTTAGATCCGTTAAAAAAAACAAATTACTTTAGGCAGTGTTCACTATTCAGTTACTGCTGAGCAGAAAGTCTTAAAGGGTTCACCGCTAGTTACTCAGATGATTTGCTTAAAAAATACATATTTAATCTTAGTAGGACTTTTCTGTTCAAACATAGTATCATTAAGAATTTGGTAAAGTCAATCATTTTAAGTAGCAGTACAAATATTTGTATTTATTTTTGTTATGACTTTGTTATGACTGCTTGTATTATACATCTCCTTCCTCCGCAGTTTCCATTTCTTTTATGACAGTTATCTCACATCTTGGATATAACACGTCCCACACAGACACACATACTCATACACGCAGACACACACAGACACACATCTCACACACACGGACACACACAAACACTCACCCCACTTGCGCCATCATTCTGCTTTTAGTCAGAAAGCGTGTTTCACTTCTAATATATTTGTCTGCAAAATTGAAAATTTTGTTATTTGCTATGTGAGGAAAAAAAGATTGAAAAGGCATGACAGAGAAAGAGAGAAAAGGAGAGAAAAAGAGATAGAGAGAGTGAGGGTGAGAGAGAGAGAGAAAGAGGAGGAGAGAGAGGGGGAGAGGATGCAAACCCACAGATAACTAAATACTGCCTGTGGTAGCTGGGAATGAATGATCATTCTTTTCAATTTGTTTCACAATTTGTTTTTATTTCGTAATTAATTAAAGCAATGCTGGGTGGCTGCAGGCCGCAGGCTCTGAATCGGTCCGTGTGTTTGTGTGTGTTGCGTGTGTGTGTGTTGTGTGTGGCTGCATGCCGTGGGCTGTGCGTTCATTACACAGCTCAGCACCCAGACACAGCCTGTCAACACACTATGTCAGCCTCATACACACACACACGCACACACACACACACACACACACACACACATACATACAAACAATGTATGCAGAACAGTGATTGCAGTGCAATGCCAATCAAAGCTAAACATTTAGTAAAATGATCTACAAAACGCAATCCTTATAACGTTTACACAACATAATCCTTTGGGCATTATACAATATTCACACCCATATTTACACAATGAATAACACAACACAACGTGGTGCCCATCTGTATTTTTCCCCAGACACAGGACACAGTGTAACATTAGAGACAGCAGTCAGCGGGCAAACATAGTGGTCAGCAGGTAAACCACAAAATACCTATTAATATGCGAGTTACACTAAGTGGGTATGCCTGTTACTATTGACTGTGTACACACCATTACATGCATTATCTCTGATTAAATCTAATAAGGCATTCATGCATCATTTCCTTCATATTAGGAGTGTTGTTGGGGATTTATTGTCTTTTAATTTGTGAGATATAATTGTTTTCACTAATGTGAATTAAAGAGATTTTCCTCTTGAATACTTTCTTTTGGGGGGGGGAACGCAATTCGTAGCCCATGTGGGAGATACATATGTAAATAAAGTGTAGTCATTTGAAATGCGAATTTGTAAAATTAGACTAGGAGAAACATTTGTAGGAAAACAGTGCATAAGGGTGAGGATGAATGCATTAAATAATTGACACATACTTATTTAAAAGAGAGGAGAAGAGACAGACAGATTGAAAGAGACAGACAGAGACAGAGAGACAGGTTAAGAGACAGACAGAGAAACAGGTTTAGAGACAGAGAGACAGGTTAAGAGACAGGTCTGTCACAAGCCAGACAGGGAGACAGGTCAAGAGACAGAGAAACAGGTTAAGAGACAGAGAGACAGGTTAAGAGACAGAGAGACAGGTTAAGAGACAGGTCTGTCACAAGCCAGACAGGGAGACAGGTCAAGAGATAGGCAGAGAAACAGGTTTAGAGACAGAGAGACAGGTTAAGAGACAGACGGAGACAGAGAGAGACAGGTCAAGAGACAGACAGATAGGGTTTAAGCTAACGGAAGCAGCGATTGCCCCAATTATTGTTCATACAGAGGGCAATGGAACATGATGAATAATACACGCTAACACACACACACACACACAAACATTAACCCCTGAGCACACCCAGTCAAGTGATCGTTGTTAACCCTCCACCCACATCACTACATTAAAAAAATCAGAATTTATAATTAATAAATGCTAAACCGCCCGAGCACTTTTAATTAGAGATGGACGGCAGTAGAGTGGCAGTCATGGAAGAGAAGAGGGAGAGAGGGAGGGAGGGGGGAGAGAGAGCTGTCTGATAGCCCCTGATTAGGGAGAAGGAGGAGAGGGGGAATGTAGGAATGAGGGAGGCGAGGAGGGAGGTTGTCCCTGAAGGCTTTTAATTTAAGCCAGGCTATTAGCACATGTTACATGTCATGAATCTGCCTCTGCATGCCCCTGCCTGCCCCTGAGAGCCCCCATGGCACGTGTGTGTGTGTGTGCACGCGTGCGCGCGTGTGTGTGTCAGTGTTTGTGTGTGCATGCCCTCGGTGTAGATGGTCAGTCAGCAGACCACAGCTGTAGTCTATCAGCAGTAGTAAAACTGGGCTACCTCCCCAGCCCCGCCCTCCGGCCCCGCCCTCCGGCCTTGCCCCCGGCCCCGCCCACTGTCATTGTCCCTGAACAGGGCCAGGACATGCAGGACCCGGTCGATCCAGTTCCCTCCGTCTTTCTCCGTGATCCCCCGATCCCTCCTTAGCACGTTGCCTCAGACAGACAGGGTGGACGGGGCAGTGTGGACACACACACGCGCACGCACGCACGCACACAAACACACAAACACACGCGCGCAGAGAGTAATTCACACAGGGCTCAGTCTCACTCAGGAACTCACCCTCATCTGATGTTTCAGACATTTCTTTGCCATTCTTCTGGACTGAAATGTCACGGCACTCTATCAATGCATTTTCTGTATTTAACATATTGCATGTCCAACATCCAATGTAAACACGCACTTTATCGTGGTAACTGTCTGTGTGTGTTTCCGTGTCAGGACCAGAGATTAGTATCCGGGATGAGTGAGTTAGGCTGCATTAGCTCTGATGCGTAGCGTCTCCACGAACACGACCACAGAATTTCTGACTTCAAATGACAAACACACGCAGAAACGCATTCATACACGTTCTCACAAGGCTTCTATTCAAATAAAAAATGCAAACGACAGTCTTTTCCACAAACTAGTAGCAAATGTAGCTCTGACCCCTTATAGTTAAAACCTTAATAAACATCTAAAAGACACATTTCATGCCAAAGCAACATCTTAAAAGACGAGGTCACCACAAAACTGCTCTTAACTTAACACAGTGCCCGCCTCTTTCCGCTGATGTTTCCACCAAAGACAATAAAAGTGCCCATGTTGAATATTCATACGACTGCAACTGAACAAGTCCACACACCCATGCATTTAGAAAATGTAAATCAGTCCATCATTGTGCGCCAGCTAATTAATAATACAAAATGAAAAAAGGAAGCTCACATTATCAGGATATTGTGTTTTATTCTCTTAACAGGCTAGGTGGTCCTTTACAAACCATGTAATCCAGGTTGTCCAAGGAGCGTGTTTCAACCCCAGACTACAGTTATTAAGGTGTATCATCGTGTACAGCTTAAATCCCGAAGGGAGGCAATTCTCTCCAACCATATTAGCCTCAATAACGACCGTAACCAACGTGTCGTCGTGTGCACGGGTCATTGACCGTTTAAGATATGAGAGGCAAACATTGGCGTGATCAGGGTCACCATGGCAACCCCTGTCTTCCCGCACCGGCTTCTATTAGGCCGCGGTTCCGGCCCGGCGTGGAAGCATATGGAATAAATGATGCGTTATTGGTCTCCCAGGGGACCAGGCATGTGTGGCGCTGGGGCTTCCTAACTGGATTGATTTGTTTTGATGTGTTTTAGAGGTGCTAAATGAGGAGACGCTCCCTACAGAGCCGGTAGAGAGTTACACATCTACAGGAATTAAAGAGTTACACATCTACAGGAATTAAAGAGTTACACATCTACAGGAATTAAAGAGTTACACATCTACAGGAATTAAAGAGTTACACATCTACAGGAATTAAAGAGTTACACATCTACAGGAATTAAAGAGTTACACATCTACAGGAATTAAAGAGTTACACATCTACAGGAATTATTAAAAAGCGCTCCTCTTTAACCTTGTGTGCGCGGCTCCCCACACTATGAACTGGCACAGCAGATCACCCCTCAGCCCCCAAATAAGGGCGTGAAAATCCCTCTAAAAGGACTGTTATTACTGCATACGCACACGGCCATGTTGTTTATTCAGATCTTTAAGGGCTGTGTGTTTTACCGCCATTGAGCACACAGCCCGGATTGTTCCGCCGTCTCCGCTAGGAGAGAGCCGTAGTGATTGGACCGGCTGCCGTTAGTCCCGGCCGCGAGGGAACGCACGGACCACTCAGTGACTGACGGCATTCGCTGTGCGTTCCCTCGCGCCGTCCCTCGTCTCCTTTTAATAAGGTCAGTAATAAAGGCGCGAGGCAGCCGGGGAGAAAACGGCTCCCGCGGGGAGGCGCGCTGCGCTGGGCCCCGGGGCTGCCGCAGGAGCTGACCCCCCCCCCCCCCCCCCCCCCGCCCCCCCCCCCCCCCCCCCCATCTCGTGGGACCCACCTCGCAACGCCGGGGCACTCGCGTCCATTGTCTTCCCCGTCGCACTAATAAAACGGTCCCTCCTGGAGGCGAGGCGTGTCGGGAAATTAATTTGATCCGATTCCCCCCCCGATGTCACCGCTGTCTTTCAGTGCATAATTACAATGTGACCTGCGAGCCTCCGCCTCCATTCTCCGCTGGAGAGGCGGAAAACCCCCAGCGAATTAAATAAATCAAGTGTGAGGTGGCTGATTGGGCCTTTTGTCGTCCCCCGGTTTGGTGGCCCATGCACACACACACCAACACACACACACCAACACACACACACGCGCGCACACTAATTCTTTCTCATGCAAACACTCAGTTTTCCACGTTATTGTCTCCACAGCGTACGGTACAGAAGAACGCTAAGTACGTGTGTCTGGCCAGTAAGAACTGCCCGGTGGACAAGCGGAGACGCAACCGTTGCCAGTACTGCCGCTTCCAGAAGTGCCTCAGCGTCGGCATGGTGAAGGAGGGTGAGAACACACACACACACACACACCGGAAGGGTCGCTCATCACTAGCACGGTCCTTCCCAGTAGCTGATGTTCCTGCTGAACACACTCTGTAATTTGAGGGATCTGCTACCCCAAGTCACCATGACGACAGTACGTGTGTGTAATTAAGGTGCGATTGACCGGTAAATGGTCTGGGTCGTTGAGTGGTCACATCAGGTGTGGCACATCTTGCTCTGGGGAAGAGAAATGTCAAAGGGACTGGCACCTCCTCGTGATCCAGATCCTTCCTTCCTCTGACATGCTGAGCCATCAGGGGGGAGAGACAAACACACCGGGCTGGCGACGCGTGGAGGCGGGACACCTGCTTTGAGGTCAATTTCATTTCAGTCAGTAAAATCCCAGACCGACCCAAACTCCCATTTAAATTCTGGGTTCTCGCCATTTAAAGAGTCGATGGGGTCCATTCGGGCTTGAGGTATGCTTTGCGAGCTTACTGGGTGAGAAATGGAATTGACGGACTCCAATGTCCACCCCGGTGCGCACGGCCACACGCGACCCCACGGGTCGGGAGAGATTCTCGAGCTCCCCGGAACACCCACACACCCCCTGTCACACAGCTCCACTGCCCTCTGCTGGTCACTAACAGCAGTAAGGAACCGTAGGCAGGATGAGAGTCTTTCATCAGCGGCCCGGAAGATGGTCAACATTTTCGACCCTCCTCTCCCTCTCTCTCTTCCTCTCTCTCCCTCTCTCTCTCCCTCTCTCTCCCTCTCCCTCTCTCTCTCCCTCTCTCTCTGTCTCGTGGTGCTGGTCCGTCCCTCTCCCATCTGAAATGTGACCTCTTCTCTGTCTCTCCTCAGTGGTGCGTACGGACAACCTGAAGGGCCGCCGAGGACGTCTGCCTTCAAAACCAAAGAGCCCCCTGCAGGCGGAGTCCTCGCCCCCCTCACCTCCCCTCAGCCTGCTCTCGGCCCTCCTCAGGGCTTACTCACACTGCACTCCTCGGGAACTCGACTACAGCCAGGTAGGGTCCCTGGCTCTTGCCTGCTTCATTTCCATCCGTCTTCGCGTTTTCTCTTTGTCTCTCTCTAACACGGCCTTTCATCTCTAACCCCCAATGACCCCTCTGTTGCCGACCGATAGTTCAGTACGGCGGAAGCCACGTCCTCCTCTTCTGACGCCCAGAACATCGAGCTCTTCTATAGGCTGCTTACTGTCTCCATGGAGACCACACGTTGCTGGGCCGACCGGCTGCCCGGCTTCAATGAGCTTCATCGCGATGACCAGAATCTGCTTATAGATTCCGCCTTCCTGGAGCTCTTCGTGCTGCGATTGGCCCACAGGTAAGAGGGAAGGAGTGCCCCAAGCCTGACCACAGCCATATCCACAGTTCCAATCGCTTAAATCTGGTGTCTGATGCACTGACATTTTATGAGTGTGTGTGTATGTTTGTGATTAGCCCAGAAAAGGGGGTAATTTTGTGTAACCATTTTGAAAAAACGATTCATTTGCCTTAAGTGTTGACTTATGGCAAAAGATACATTTGGGGTTAGGGATATAAATTGGGTTTATTGATAGGCATTACCAGTCAGGTTCAGAGTTATTGTTCCAAATTAAGCCTATGTTAAGTTTTGGCATAAATGGAAACTCTTTTAGGTTAAGGTTAGGTTTAGGAGAAGTATGAGTAGGATTTTTATAGGGCAATCAACTTTGATGTCCCCATTCAGAGGTTTATGGTTAGAAACGTGTGTGGGGACACCTGCAGTGCATTAGTGAATGCCCAAGCCTGTCCGTACCACACTGTTGCTATGGGATACCGTGCCGACCCCCAAGAGCATGTGCTTGGTGAAATTTATGGGATGGCAAAGAAAGGAGGTACAAGCTCATCCTTTTGTCCATGCAGTTGTCGGGGACCCGAAAACCAACATGCATAGAAACACACACAGACAAACAGGAGTGTTCACACACACACCGCTTGTAACATGAACAAGGCACTTCTACTAGAACCAGTCATACAGTTGGTTCCCAATTCCCTGGTCTAAAATACAGCTTTTATATGAATCTACAAATGACAAACAGTGACGGCACAAATTGTACATGTTTCCATTGCTGTCCATTATTATGTGACAGGCTCCGTCCCAGCCGGGCCTCCAGGTGCAAGGTGGGTAGAGGGTAGGTGGTGTCGTCTCAGTCCCACCAGGGGGGCACCAGCCTGGGCCTCTGACTCACTCTGGACTGAGGATTTTTGAGAGGCCTCAATCACACACACATGAACACACACACACGTGGATGCGGGCACTCAGGCACTAGAAACCCAAATCCAGACATTCAACCTCCCACTGCACAGGCAGATCACACGGAAGTGCAAGGAGTCTTTGCTTCCCTACTTGCAGAGGAAGGGGAAGACACTCAAACACACACTCAAACACACACTCAAACACACGCACACATACACACACTGTGACTGCTGCTGCAACCCTGCTTTGACCATGTCGTGAACCTATTGCTTTTTGACCCCAATGTATGGGTGTGCACGCACAACACTTTGTCTGTGTGTGTGTGTGTGTAGTCTATTTGCTCCAGTCATGCTGGTGTTGCCGGTAACTCTCCGTTTTTTAACTTTGTATTTATTGGCCCATCTCCGCGGTGATGGTTGTAGTCAGGGGAGAACGGAATGTGTGGCTGACATCCAAAAGGGAGCAATGATGTGTGTGTCTGTTTTCTGTGTGGAGTTGTGTGTGATCTTGTCTGCTCTCTTTTTTCTGGACCCTTCCCTTACTCCTCCTCTGTCCGGCCATTTTCATCCGTCTTCACTCTTCATCCATTCTTCCCCTTCATCCGTTCTCTTTCTTCATCCGATCTCCCTCTTCATCCGTTCTCCCACTTCATCCGTTCTCCCTCTGCATCCGATCTCTCTCATCATCCCTTCTCCCTCGTCATTTGTTCTCCCTCTTCATCCGATCTCTCTCATCATCCCTTCTCTCCTCCTTATTCTCCTCTTTTACACCAGGATCCCCACTCAGTACTGACTGACATGTGCTGAGTATGTCTATTTGTGTGTGTGTGTGTGTAAGTGAGTGGATGTGGGTATACGTAGGCTTAGGTTTTTATGAGTGTTTGTTTGTGTGTTAAACTGCATTTACACACAGTATTTGATCTGTCTCAAAACCACTAAACCAACACACAGCTAATGTTAGTACAGATCTTAATTTGGAGCTTATGCAAAACCCTTTCTCCTTCCTTTTACCTCCATCTCTTTTCCTCTCGCTCTCTTTTATCCTCTCAGTCTCTTTTATCGTTTTTCCAAAATACACTCTCCCACCTGTAACCATCCCTGTCCTCCTCTTCCCTCCCTCTCCTCTATATTCCCTCATTCTCTCTCTCTTTTCCTTCTATCTTTCTTTCCTCTGAACCTGCCCGTGATTCAGCTCTTTGATTTAGATGTTATGCAGGGAAAGCAAGTATGATAAAGAACAATAATCTCTACCTCTATCCACCCCAAAGAATGTCTCTATCTTTCTCTTGTCTCTCTATGTATCTCTATCTCTACATCTATCTTTCTATCTGTCTCTCTCTATTTCTAACTCTCTATCTCTATCTATCTCTTTCTCTCTATGTATCTCTACATCTATCTCTCTATTTCTGTCTCTCTATCCGTCTCTCTATCTACCTCTATCTGTCTCTTTCAGTTTATCTCCATCTTTCTCTCTACCTCCCTAACTCTTTCCCACTCATTCTTCCCTCTTCCCATGTCACTCCCTTCTATCTCCCCCTATTGTGAGAGGCCAGTGGGATATCTGTGTGTCGTGTGTAGAAACGATGGTTAAATACAGCTGAAAAAGCTTTTCATTTCCTCATTAAGACCAAGGTCTGTGTTTCCACTGTTCTACTTAGCCTAAACCCCGCTCCCACACACACATACACACACACACACACACAGACACCCACACACACAGACACACACACACACACAGACACACACAGCCCTATGCTCTAACCCTTCACCTTCCCCCACACCACTGCACAGAAACACAGGAATGTTCTAAAACGTTCTAAAATGCTCTAATTTGGAAAACACAACTTTAATCAGCAGCATGCTTTTGTTTGATGTGTGTCTGTGTTAGTGTGTGGACGTGTGGACGTGTCTGTGTGTGTTTTTGTGTGTGTGTTTGTTTGCAGTCTGCCACTGTTTCTCATTTGTAGTTATTGTAATTGCTTCCTTGCGTTGTGGTTTCCGCAGGGCTGCCGAGAGCCAATAGGAAGACTCAAGAGAGTCATGTGATTCCCACCAAAAACGTTATGCTTAGAAATGCAACGTCTCTTCTTGGTTTATCTCTAGGAGAAGGCAGGGAGCCTAGTGGTTACAGTGTTAGGGTCAAAGTTCACTCAGTGTCTCAAATCCCCGAGCTGTTCAAATCCAAGTCAGTTAACCGGATTGCTGATGTTAGTCTGGTGTAATGTGATACTTCACTCTCTAACTTCGCTCTGTTTAAATGTCTTAATTCCACCACGGTCCACCACGGTCAACACTCATCCACCTCTCTCTCTTTCCCTCTTTCCCCCTCTCTCTCTCTCTCTCTCCTTTCTGGGACAGGTCTCTGCTGTCAGAGGATAAGCTGGTGTTCTGTAATGGCCTGGTGCTGAGCAGGGTCCAGTGTCTCAGGGGCTTTGGGGAGTGGCTGGACTCCATCAGGGACTTCTCCTCTCATCTACAGAGTCTCAACCTGGACACCTCTGCCTTCTCCTGCCTGTCTGCCCTGGTGCTGCTCACAGGTAACACACACACACACACACAGGTAACACACGCACACACACACACAGGTAACACACACACAGTTAATACACACCCAATCCTTTGTCGGTGGGCTTTACGTTAAGCCTTCGGTAACTCCGTGTCAGACTGACGTCACACACGTACGCACACACATTTACACTCCCCCGCCCGGAAGGTACACCTGATCTCCAGCAGCACCTGCTTCACAGCTGGCCCCTAATCAGAGTGTGTGAACGACGTCGGTGAATCACTGATTCCGGCGTGCGTGCGCGTGTGTGTGTGTGTTCATGTGTAAAACGGCACAGATTACACAAGATCAACATCTATACTAGACATTTGGGCAGGTCTGGAGAATGTATAGAAATGACTATATATTGTGGTGCAGTCGCGACCCATGAATCAGCGCACCACCAACGCCCTTACAGGAAAAAGCTAGTTGCGTCCGGAATGTTCCGGGGCAGCAAGCTGGGCCAGCCCCACACCACACACCTTTCTCCCTTGGGGACGTCATCGGGGGGGGGGGGTGGTTCAGAGCATCTCGGGGTGGGTGAGGGTGACCGGGAGGCAGAAATGAAAACGAGCAGCCCCCGTCCCTCCCAAAACACCACCCGGAGTCCTCCCCCAAGACAAGGCCGCCTCCCCATGAAAGGGGGTTTGTTTTTTGTTTGTGTTCTTCCTCACCTCCCCTCAACGTTGTGGTAAGGTAATCAAATGCCCAACGGAGCCCTGAACAAACACTCAGTGTCTCTGTGTCTCTACCCGTTACAAAATATGTAGATAGATAGATTGATAGATTGATAGATTGATTGTTCTTCATCTAACATAAACACTTCAGCGCAGAGAGTGGAGAGATAAAAGCAGAGTAGAGGCACTTTATGTCACTCTTTCATTTACCCTAGTTTCACTTCTTTATGCCAAAAATGCTACACAGCCCCATTCCCTCCTTCCTCCTTTCCCCCTGTCCATCACCCTCCTCCTCCCCTCTCTGGGGGAGCACTTAACTCCGTGCCGGATCGACCTGATCACCGTGGAGCTCGGCTCCGGAATGGTGTCCACACGGATCTCAGTGGCACTCTGCCACCTCCACGCAGCTCACGGGACACTGCTACTGTAGAGCCGGCAGAGCCGCTAGGGCTATCGACCGCGGCAGAGTGGCCTCGGCAGAAAGACAGCCATCGATCCCACCCCAGGAACTCAGCTAGAGAGGAAGAGAAAGAGGGGGATTCAGAAATGAAAGAGGGACGGAGGGGCGAGGGAGGAAGCATAGGAGGGTTCTGAAAGCTGCCTCTCTCGGCAAGAAGTGAAAGAGACCTTGGTGGTGACTCTGCAGCAACACACACACAACAGACAAAAGGGTTCCGCGGACAGACAATAAACACAATCCAGATAATAGACAACTCACACTAAGGCTAGCATTTCAAAGATCCCCGCCCACAGCACTCACACATGGCACATGTACACCCTTCGATACACCGCCACTGAAACTACTGACTTCTGTGGATGCCTTTTGTGTGTGCGTGTGTGTGTGTACTCATTTATTTGTACGAAGTGTCCTCACAAGTATTGTAAACCAGCAACAATTATGAGAAGTAATGGTTATATTTAGGGACCAGATATTTAATGAATTGTTTTGAAGTCTTTCGCAAGTATTGTAAATTGTGTGTATATGTGTGTGTGCACGCGCGCATGTGTGTGTGATGGTCTGGACACCCTGTTCTCTACAGAATGAGTTAGTGTCACATTAAGGCTGGATGGGGTGCCAGCAGGGTGGGTGTGTGTGTGTATGTCATGTGTGCATCTGAGTGTGTGTCTAATCACATTTGGCTGCTCACAGAAGCGAATAATCTGCTAATTGTTGAGTACTGGCTACTTGTGTTGATGTCAACTTGGAGGGGATGTGAGTGTGTGTTTTTATGTTAAACTGTCACAGGAGGTATATTAGGTTAGTGTGCGTGTATTGATCTGCAGTGCGAGACAGACAGGGTGTGTGTGTGTGTGTGTGTGTGTCCAGGCTGTTTGGAGCCCCTCTGTAAGGTTTAAGGCTGTGAAAACATGATAACAACATGATCCACAGGAACTAATCAGATGGAATGAAATGAGATTGGAATGAAATTAAATAGAATAAAAACAAGAGCTCATGCTTAGACCTGGCGGCAAGTCAGAGAAGCACAACTAGGTGTGTGTGAGTGTCTCTGTTTGTGTGTGTGAGAGTCTCTCTGTATTGGTCAGGGTGTGTGTGTGTATCTGTATTGGTCAGGGTGTGTGTGTGTCTCTGTTTGTGTGTGTCTTTCTGTATTGGTCAGGGTGTGTGTGTGTCTTTCTGTATTGTTCAGGGTGTGTGTGTGTATCTGTATTGTTCAGGGTGTGTGTGTGTCTCTGTATTGTTCAGGGTGTGTGTGTGTCTCTGTATTGTTCAGGGTGTGTGTGTGTCTCTGTTTGTGTGTGTCTTTCTGTATTGGTCAGGGTGTGTGTGTGTCTTTCTGTATTGTTCAGGGTGTGTGTGTGTCTCTGTTTGTGTGTGTCTTTCTG
>JACXGK010002307.1:0-11373 GCA_016801125.1 Novumbra hubbsi | reverse complement strand
GTGTGTGTGTGTCTCTCTCTGTATTGGTAAGGGTGTGTGTGTGTGTGTCTCTCTGTATTGGTCAGGGTGTGTGTGTGTGTGTCTGTATTGGTCAGGGTGTGTTTGCGTCTCTCTGTATTGGTCAGGGTGTGTGTGTGTGTGTCTGTATTGGTCAGGGTGTGTGTGGTATTTAACCCATCTCTCTCTGTTTCCACAGAGCAGGTGCCAGGACTTAAGGACAGTAAGCGTGTTGAGGAGCTGCAGAACAAGGTTGTCTGTTGCCTTAGAGACCACCTGGGCTTTGGGCCCTCCTCCTCATCCAAAGCCACGCCTGCTCTAAGCCGTGTGCTAGGTATGAGGGCGGAGCTCCGCTCCCAGAGGACCCAAGGCCTTCAGAGGATCTTCTACCTGAAGCTGGAGGACCTGGTCCCGCCCCCACCCCTGATTGACAGGTTCCTGGACACTCTCCCCTACTGATGCTGTCCTCTCTGATTCCACCAACACACGTGTCACACCCTGTTTAAGACATGCCCCCCCAGAGCACATGGACACACCCGGAGGAGCGAGACTCGCTGAGCTGCACTGAGAGACGGCGAATCAAATTGCTTTTCACTCATGAAGGACAACCAATTCAAAATGTTTTACACGCAAAAGACAGTTACTCATATGCTTACCACTTTTTAACTGGTCCTCATTTTCCAATATCTTGGAGGATGGGAGGATTCAAAACGGATGAGAAAAGATGAAAGTGACATTTATCCGTCCTGTTTTAACCTGTCTATGGCTGAAGGAAGAAAGAGACACATCTGACTTGGTTCGGTCGGGGGTTTCTAGCAGTCTGTCCTAGAGCGAGTTGGATTAGAGACATACAGGCTATGTGAGATACTGTGGATGCTCTGATGATGTCCCAGGGAAACAGAAGCTGTGTTTTTGTAATTCCTCCTGTGAAATTGAAGGAAAGGGACGAAATAGAGTTGTGTCATCAGTCGAGGTGATGGTCAGCATGAGTTTGGGTAACCAGGAAGCCGGTGTGTATGTAAGCATAGACACACGGCACAATCTCCAAAAGAATGCATTAAAGAACACCAACAAACAAACACACAAACACACACACACGGAGAAGTAACTGCCGTTTGGCTCTTGTATCTAAGTGCAATTTCTTAAGTGCTATCTTATAAAAAAAGCAACGGCTAGAGATGGAGAGGTTTCATTTCAAACTCTAAATTATTTTAATACTAAGACTGGCTAGTACTGTCCGTCTGTCGGTAGCTCCTGGAGAGAGATGGCTGAGGGGAGATACTGAGCACTAACCATTAATGACAGCGTCTGTCCGACTGAAAGGGTTGTAGTAGGGTTTAAAATTAACTCATAGGATTAGGGAGAAAGAAGCGCGAGCAGAATTTGGCTTAAAGCACTTACACCCTCAGAGGGAGAGACGCGAAGACACACACCCACCTTGTTTCCCGAGAGAGGGAGAGAAGAGACATAGACGAAGAGGGGTGGGGGGGGGCAGTGGAATAGAGAGGAGCAGGGAGTAGAAGGGTGCTCGATGGATGACTGTAAGGAGTCTCGAGTGGGTTGAAACATTCCACGGTCGTGCTGTTTTTGTATGTTTTTAATATGGAGCCTGTGAGAGATCGGAGGATGTGTCACTGTTTATGTGTGTCCGTGTTGGAGTGCAGGAGCATACGCGTGGTGGTTATAAGCTGTTATAAGCTCTTGTGAAGCTGTCAAGACGGCGTGGCCTGTGTTCATTTTGTCAGACTGCGGCCGTGGGTGTGTACCTCTCTCCCCGCCAACTCACATCACCGACTCACTCACAGGCAGCTGTTTGACGGAAGAAAAAAAAGAAGCAAATTCTATAGATATATAAATATATATTAAAAAAAAAACTAATATTTTGAAGTGTTTTTAGCTTTTTCAAATATTGTGGTACGAGTTGTGCATTGTTTTTTGAAGACAAGAAATGAAAAGTTAAACAAATGTTTTTTCAATGTCCCCCCTCTGGTTGGAGTTTCCTGGTAGGTCTTTTTCTTGCTCTTTCTCTTTGGTTCACTGGAGTTTCTGTTCAGCACTTTGACATCATAAAGTAGACCTGATTATTCTGACTGAGTGGGCTGTTTCTATCCTCATCATCATCACTCAGTACTCTCCGTACCGTGGAAGAATGTTCCATCAGGACGGAAACCAGAGGGTTCACCACCAGGGATAAATGATGCTGCACACATTTCTAAATAAAATGAAATAAAAATCACTGAATACGCGTGAGATGTAGATTGGAGTGCTTGTATGTGTGTATTTGGGTGTGTGGTGATGGTTGGTTCAACTTGACAAGGGGCCACTCCTCCTCTTTTAATAGACACCCAGAGGAGAGGTGGAGTAGGGATGGGAAGAGGAAGGAGAGGCAAGGGGAGGAGGAGAAGAGAGGGGATAAGGGAGGAGAGGAGGAGAACAGGAGGGATAAGGGAGGAGAGGAGGAGAAGGGGAGGGATAAGGGAGGAGATGAGAGGAGGTGAAGGGGAGAGATAAGGGAGGAGAGGGGGAGAAGGGGAGAGATAAGTGAGGAGAGGAGGAGTAGGGGAGAGATAAGGGAGGAGAGGAGAAGAAGGGGAGGGATAAGGAAGGAGAGGGGGAGAAGGGGAGAGATAAGGGAGGAGAGGAGAAGGGGAGAGATAAGAGAGGAGAGGAGAAGGGGAGAGATAAGGGAGGAGAGAAGAATGGGAGATATAAGGGAGGAGAGGAGAAGGGGAGAGATTAGGGAGGAGAGGAGAAGGAGAGAGATTAGGGAGGAGAGGGGTAGAAGGGGAGGGATAAGGGAGGAGAGGGATAGAAGGGGATAGAAAAGGGAGGAGAGGAGAAGGGGAGAGATAAGGGAGGAGAGGAGAAGGGGAGAGATAGGGGAGGAGAGAAGGAGAGGGTTCTTGTAAGTATAAGGCCCAGATGGTCTTCCACCCTCGTTAAACAGGATCGATCGCCATGGCGACATTTCACAGCACACTGTCTATACTGTCACTACTATCACCCACACACACACAATGGAACCAACACGCACATAAACCAACACAAACACCACAGCACGGTCATACTTAAACCGACTAACCATCCATCACACAAAACATACTCTTCCAGGTGCTTAACTGTTGAGAGCGCGGTATGGTTGTGGAAGGTGTGTGTGTGTGTTCTGTAGGCTCAGACACCTTGTCCCTCTGTCAGAGACCATGATGTTCCTGTGTGAGCTGACAAGTGAAAGGATGTGTATTAACTTGGTGTGTGGGTGTATGTGTGTGTGCGTGTGTGAATCATTCTCTAAAACAGGTAGTGACAGTGTTGAGTGACGAGTAACATAACACTAACACAGATAGAGCTCAATGAGAGGATTGAAAGTCAGGCACACACACACACACACACACACACACAGAAGGAGCTGTCAGTCTCTGCCAGCCGATCGATCAACGCTGACAGATAGCAGTTATCCCTGAGGCTTCATTAGAACTCCCATTAGAAGACACTCACATACACACATACACAGACAGACACACACTCATGTTTGTTTATATATCTTTGTGGGGACATGAGTCCTTACGTGACCCAGAAATCCATGTTCCCGATTCCCTGGTCATAAACCTAACCTTAACCATAATCCTAACTTTAATCATCCCATTACCATAACCCTAACATCAAGAATCAAATTTCCATTCCAAAATGGCATCTAGCCATAATGCCTGACCTTTAACCTTTAAGATAACTAGTAATACCTAAACCTGAAAATAACCTTCAATTGTAACACTATGCCCGTTTGGTCGCCACGAGTTCAGGGTTGTATTTTGGGGTGCAATGTAATATTCATGAGGTGCAGGGGTACCCCACTGAAGCACTTCCTCTCCCACTGAGACACTCTTCCTGGACTACGCTGAGACAAAGTGCACCTGCGTCCCGCCACCCAGATACACTCTCAGAACAGACAGACATCATTACAGACAGACATCGATTACAGGCAGACATGGAGACAACAATGTATTGTTGTGGTGTGAAGTGGGTGTCCAGACTTTCCCTGTCTGCTCAGGTCCACCCCCTCAACGTCAGTTGTGGCTCTACCTTTCTGCAGCGGGATTCTCCCTTCGGGACACACGATCACACTCGGGGAGCCCCCTGCAGGCTCAGTGTTCGAGGCCATGTTAGAAATAAAGGCCTCACCGAACACACTCTCCAGTCACAACAGGATGTGGGTGTTTGTGTATGTATGTTATTATTAATAGCAGGGGCTGATGGGGTAGATTTGATCAACCAGCAGGCCATGGGGTGCCTGGGGCAATACACTGCTGCTCCTATCTACCATAATATCACACACACACACACATCACACACACACATCACACACGCAGACACGTGTTTTAGCATTGTGAAGACCCCAAAATTATCTAATTTACTAATATACTACTTTAATTCTAGGGTTTTCTAGGTAATTCTAGGGTTCAACTCAAAACCTAACCCTTTGGCCACACACCTGAACCTAATCTACACTTCAAATCTGGCCCAATTGTACCCATAACCCCAAAGATCCTATTAGGTCAATATGTAGATTAGTTGTTATCACAAGTAGAATATATATAAATAAGGAGCCTCACCACAGACTCACACGGTATACTGTACATTATTTCTATTCACAATCTAACCTAATCGTTGTCCAAAAATAATCACCAATGGTAACTTTTACCCTAATACCAACTGGAAATAGAGACCTGCAATTTTCTGGTCCTCATCTGAGCAGTAAAATGAGAAAACACACACGCACGTTCACACACTCAAACACAATAGATAACAATAGAGAGCCATGGGAGATGGCAAGTCCATAATACCACAGCCTTTTGCCCTACCGGCTGAGGCAGACCATGCACCTGACCCCACTCCACCCTCATAGCAGCTCCACGTCACAGTTTGGAGTGTTTATCTGTGTGTTTATGGGTGTGCGTGTCAGCGTGTATGGATGGGTGTTTATTTGTGTACTTGCGCGCGCTCGTGTGATTGACCGGCTGAGTGGAAATTCCAGCTGTCCTTGCGCGTCACACATTGGTCGATTTTATTTGCCTGACAGGATCAATATTGTGTATGCAATCAATATGGATACAATTTGTCGGAAGTTTAATTCTCGCTTTTATAAAACTAAACTCTATCAATTTAAAATAAGTTACATCTCCAAAGATATACTTATCTCTTTGTTTTGCAAATATATACTTATCTCTTGATATCATGTTCATTCTTAAACATCATTCAATAACCACTCTCAATAATTTTGTAATACTGTGGCGGACCGTTGTCTCTCTGTGGGTTTTTAGTCGGAAGTAATTCGTCTACGCACAACGAAGAGAGTTGTTTACAAACAGAAGAGAAAGTTGGATTTCGACACGGTTACAAAATAGGCTTGAATTGTTACACTCTGGTGGGTTTCACAGTAAGTATGTAATATGTACACTATCTGAAAGCTAAATATGATGGATGACAATTTCGAATAGTTATTAAGCTGAGTTAATAGTTAATAATGTTATTTTAACCTACATGACATACGTCATCGGACAGTTGTATATGTTCACAAATACTGTAGTGCCAAGGTAGGTAGATATGATTTTACTGTAACAACGTGGAAATTGCGCTGTGTTATAGTTCATTAAATTCCTACATCAAGCAAATGTTTCTGATGTCATATGTTCCAGCTGCTGTCACTAACTTCAACGGTAGGTGCTTTCCGGGATCCTTGCGCCAAATGGGGGCGCCCGGAAGATCCCGGATAGTACTGACCTAACGCGTCAACCGCTACATAGCTAACGCACTAGTTGACACAACTCGAGCCAGACCGAGATACAGTATTCAGACCATGGGCACGAAACATTCAGTAAAGATCCCTCCTAACTAACAATGCTTTGTCTGATGAGTGTGTTTTTGGATTGCAACAAGGTGTAAGATGAGCATGATGAATAATATGATACTATGTTGTATTTTTCTATGCCTCCAGTTTTTATCTAGAGTGCAATTAATCAGAGCAGGTGTGCACACTGTATGATTTACCACCCGAGGTCAAAGTTCAGGGAGGATGTCAGAGGAGGGGGGCAAGTTGACACTAAGACGCCTGGAGGGGCCAATCCACAAGTTCACTAAAGTAGCCCTGCCGACAGACCTAGAGAGATTACAGAGACACCACAACAATATACTGAAGGTATTACTAAACCATCTCTTTAACGTTATTCAATAGAAGCCTTGCGAAAGACAAATGGCTGATTATTGTTTCACCGTGTTACAGTTCCAGCGTTGTGAACAATGGGATCGCCTTCACCAGGAGCACATTAATGCAAGTCGTACTGTACAGGTAAAAGAAAACACACACACTGGTTTTGTGATGAATGTGAATGTTGTGAGACATGGCTGTTTCTGCTGGAGATTCAAGCATGTATGTCATATTAAATGTGCATTTTATAGGGTGTGTGTGCGTGCAAAGTGTGTGTAAAGCGCTGCAAAGTGGGTTTTCACAATGAAACCACAATATCTCAGAAGGTGATGGATTCACCCAGATCCCCACTTCCACACACACACACATCCCCTTCCTACGAGACCCCATGGGAGACTCCGAGTGCTTTCCTGTGTCTATACGGCAAGAGTGTGTTTTCTGTCCACTGGCCTGGGTGTGTGTGTGTGTGTTTCTGTGTAAGTAACCTGAAGAGTTCTGGTCAGACACATGGACAGTATACAGAGAGAACGAACAGAGTGAAGAAGATGGAAGATGGAAGGAGAAAAAAGATGAGAGGGAGATAAACATGCTTCTGACGGCAGGAAGTGAAATAACAGGAAGTGGGCTTGATTGCTTTCTATTATGTACTCCACTATTTGAGTCCCTCACTCACCCGTTCCTTTTTTCCTTCCTGTGGATATTATTCCCTGGCCTGTGTGTTTTATTCGCATTGTGTGTGTTTGGTGCAGCCCTGGTGTATATCTGGAAGACTGGAGTTCTGCTGTGTCACATGCCTGTCGGTCCCCCACTGACTGACTGACTGACGTACAGCTGCATGAGCGGACCGCCCCATCCTTATGTCCTCCCTCAAGAGACAACACACACAGAGCACACAACTACAGTACACATCTCACAATCAGACTGTATTTGTAGAAATTCTAGCCCATTTAACCAGCCTTCTTCATCAGCATCAAATGAAGGTCTCTCACCTGTTGCTGTTCTTATTGTTGACATTTTGTTTGGGTGTGTGTGTGAGTGTGTGTGTGTGTGTGTGTGTGCATGCATGCATGTGCAGTCTGTCAAGTGTATGCTAACAGGTTATTAGCAATCTGACAGGTGTGTCTTCCCGTGGTTTTAGCAGATCATTGCTAATCCAGTCTGCAGTTGTGTGTGTGTGCGTGCGTGTGTGTGGGCGCGTGTGTGTGTGTGTGCGTGCTGCAGTGGATGTGTGTTTATTCATCTAATTAGTGTGTGAGTGGGAGCATCTATTGGCTGTGACCTTGTGACCCTTATTCTGCTCTGCCCTGGGGGTTGATGGGTAGGCTGTAATCCTGCTTGTCACCCCACAGCCCCCCCTCCGCCCCGGCCGAGGCTCTGACACCTGTCTTTATTAGATGTGTTTTTTTCCTGTGTTTCCACACCTGTCTGTCTTTCATTAGGTGTCTTTCTCCTGTGTTTTTTTTATTTTGTCTACTGGACGACATGTTGAATCTCTCACTGTCTTTTTCTCTCTCTCGTTGTAGCAGTTGAGGGCAAACGTTAGAGAGATGGAGAAGCTGTGTGGGCTTGTCCGAGCAGAAGATGGCCTTGCTCTGGAGAGGCTGGTTCAGCCAATCCGAGATCGAGCGTCCACTGCCTCCAAGGACTTCCTGCTCCTGCATTCTAACCCTGTTCCTCTGCCATGTACACCACGCCCCCCAGACTCCTCTTCAGGTAGCCACGCCCCTCGTCAACATCATTCCATTCTAACCCTGTTCCTCTGCCATTTGCACCACGCCCCCCAGACTCCTCTTCAGGTAGCCACGCCCCTCGTCAACATCATTCCATACTAAGGCAGCCCCGGTAGCCTTCAATAGTGGACATTGCTTGTTTTGGTTTGGACAATTCCAGAGGCAGTAACATGTCAAAAGATAATAACAGTTGCGCTTACCTTGTCCGTCAGGTGGTTCCCATGGTGATGACCTGGGTGGGGAGCCTTCTCCTGTCAGTCAAACACAGCTCCTCCTCCCAGTCATCCCCTACAATGAGAGTGCTGCTGAATCCTGGGACACTCTGGAGGAGGTAGGAACATGATTAGATGTTAGAATATACCTCGGACGTCTGGTGTAATACAACCGTTAATGTGTGTTTGTGTGTGCCAGGACCTGAAGGAGCTCAGTGGCTTGGTGACAGAGTTCTCCATGCTGGTCCATGTGAGTACATTCCCTGTGTCTGCCTGATGTGTGTGGAGACCGGATGGATGACAGGAACCGCGCTGCATAACACATTAAGCCTAAAATGGCTACACTAACCGTGCTGTTAGCACACTGTTCAGTGAGGCCATAGTAGTGAGAGAGCTAGCCCAGCCCAGCCCAGCCCAGAACCTGTGTTTGTTTTCCTGCTGAGGCTCCTCGGGGAGACGGGCACAGAACACCACAGGTCAATGGTGGGGCTGCGGGCAGGTGTAAGGCCGGGGGAGGAGGGGGGTGGAAAATGGCCCATCGGGAGAGGGGGGAGGGGGGCAGAAGGGCGGTGTATCCATGGGGAAGAGAGTGGTGATGGTGTCATGGGGGAGTACAGGGGGAGCAGGGCGTATGGTGGAGCAGAAGGAGACCAGACGACTCTCAATATCACTCTTATCCTCTCGTGGAGGGACGGTTTAACACTGTGAAAGGAGAGGAGGGGTAGAGACTGGTTTCTTAATCCCTCAAGGGTTCCAATCAGGTGTTTTTGTGATACCTGCAGGCTGAAGCGTTTCACTGCTACAATTAGGACATTTGGCAGGGCAATATGTAATGATTAAGTTCTTAAAAGAGGGGAAAGGTTTGTAGGCGTGTGACATGATTGAACCATATTATGGGGTAAATGTGCTCGGATTGGTCGAAATTGCGAGCCCTCTTGAATGCACTGCAGTGATGGGACAATTGTATGCAGCAATAACGGGATGATTTGGCTGTTTTGGGCCAGAAATAGTGCCTGACTTGTTGGATGTACAAACCCTTGCATATTGCGTGGGGAATTGTTGATTTTTGCTAAGTATTCTGCAATGCCAGAATCCTGGAGGGACGTGTGTGTGTGTGTGGTTGCAGAGGAGAGAGCATAGAGATGTTATTAGTCGGATGTCTCTCTGGAGTGACTGGTCTCATTCAGGGACCGGTAATCAACCTCTCAGCTCACGGTAAACACTTTTGATGTGTGTGTGTGTGTGTGTGTGTGGGTGATGATGTGATGATGGCCAGAAATGAGGAGGGGACAGCGGGTTGGGTGCTGTCCAGCACACACACAGAGAGACGGGGAGACACACACACACAGAGACGGGGACAGCTGCCACTCTGAATACTTCATGAGATCCTCACAATACCCTCCCCAATATAATCTCCCCTGCCCTGATCCTACCTATTCCACCCCTCCCCCACACCCAGACACATATGCTAACTCCCCCAAATCTGGGTGTAGAGGGACCAAGCCAGTGTGTCTCCAATGTATAAACCTTGTGTGTGTGTTTCAGACCCAGCAGGAGAAGATTGACAGCATCGAGGAGAACGTCAACACAGCAGCAGCTAACGTGGAGGAGGGGACCAGGAGCCTCGGAAAGGTGTGTGCGTGTGTGTGTGTGTGTGTGTGTGTGTGTGTGTGGTGTTTGGGGATCGATGGCACTTTGCCTCTCAGCCATTCTACAGCGTTTGTCCCTATTGATCCGGCAGAATACGGAGGAAAGCTGCAATTAAGGAAATAAAGAGAGCGATTGAAAGGGGGGTTAAGAGTTAGAGTGATGGAGGGAGAGAGGGGTGGAGTCTGGGGTGCGTGTGGGTGGAGGAGGTGAGGAAAGAGAGGAATGGCTGTTTAATACTGTTTGGGCTGTTGGACACACACGCCAGACCTGGGTTCACATACATGTGTATTTTAGTATGTGTTGGTTATTCAACCCTGTTTCCAAAAACATTCATGTTCATTTTGAGTTTGATGCCTGCAACAAGTTTCCATAGAGGTCGACCCAGGGGCTGTTTTCCACTCTGTTGCGTCTCTTCTTTTTAACAGCACTCATTAAGCGTTTGGGAACTGAGGAGAACGAATGCTATAGTTTTGAAAGTAAAATGTATTTCGGCTGCTCAACAGTTTGGTTCTAGTTTGTCGTACTTTTCGTTTCATAATGCGCCAATTGTTTTCAGTGTGTGACAGGTCCGGCCAGTTGTAATGCATGCTGAACGTGCTTTGGCATTGTCTTGCTTGAAAAAAGCGAGCCTATGAAGATTAGGTTAAAGTGCAGACTGTCAGCTTTTATTTGAGAGTATTTACATGCAGAAACTGTGAACCATGTAGGAATTAGACTTTTTTCATCCTCCAACCCCCATTTTAGTGGACCGAAGGTAATTAGACAAATCAACATAATCCTGAATTATTGACGAATTTTGTACTTCCCATTGACTGCCTCAAGTCTGCAACTGTATTCAGGTCAGGTGATCTGACCTGGTCAGTCAAAAACATTACATTTCTATCCCTGAAAAACATTAGTTGCTTAGCAATATGTTAGCAAGTCCCATCCAGTCACTTGAGACCATTGGTTGAATCTGATTATATAGGATGTTTCTGTAAACTTCAGAATGACTTCTACTGCAGCCATCAGCAGTTACATAGACATACTATTGTATAAAGAGTCACCTTTGGGTCGGTGCCCACGTTGTGTCGGTGCCCACGTTGTGTCGGTGCCCACGTTGTGTCGGTGCCCACGTTGTGTCGGTGCCCACGTTGTGTCGGTGCCCCGTTGTGTCGGTGCCCCGTTGTGTCGGTGCCCCGTTGTGTCTGCGCCCCCTGAGTCGGTGCCCCCTGAGTCGGTGCCCCCTGAGTCGGTGCCCCCTGAGTCGGTGCCCCCTGATTCGGTGCCCCGTTGTGTCGGTGCCCCTTTGTGTCGGTGCCCCTTTGTGTCGGTGCCCGTTGTGTCGGTGCCCCGTTGGGTCGGTGCCCCCTGAGTCGGTGCCCCCTGAGTCGGTGCCCCCTGAGTCGGTGCCCCCTTGTGTCGGTGCCCCCTGAGTCGGTGCCCCCTGAGTCGGTGCCCCCTGAGTCGGTACCCCCTGAGTCGGTGCCCCGTTGTGTCGGTGCCCCGTTGTGTCGGTGCCCCGTTGTGTCGGTGCCCCGTTGTGTCGGTGCCCCCTGAGTCGGTACCCCCTGAGTCGGTGCCCCCTGAGTCGGTGCCCCCTTGT
>JACXGK010002306.1:29050-56501 GCA_016801125.1 Novumbra hubbsi | reverse complement strand
TCCTGTGGCTGGCTGCTGACGGGCTGGTCCTGTGGCTGGCTGCTGACGGGCTGGTCCTGTGGCTGGCTGCTGACGGGCTGGTCCTGTGGCTGGCTGCTGACGGGCTGGTCCTGTGGCTGGCTGCTGACGGGCTGGTATTGGGGCTGGCTGCTGACAATTTCCACACTTTTATTAGCCCTGGGTCCAGTGGACCAGAACATCCTGTATGTAATATACATGTGTAAGGGGGTGTACAGTGTGTGCTCTTCATAAATGTGTTCTGATATTAGTTCTTTCTAGAAAATGACCCAAGGCCAATGAGTCTGAGTTTGAAAAAAAGGGGGGCATTAGTGCACATGGCATGGGTGACTTGTTCACCGACACGCAATCAGCTGAGTGAAGTGGCAATCCCAAACCTGTATGCAGATGTGAAACAGTGTCTCAAGTCGGCAGAGAGTTGCCCTATCTTGTGATAGCTGGACATCCAGATCAACTGATTTCTACATTACAATTACTTGTCACTATATTAACGATGAATGGAGACTCATGTCTCATGTTTTGCAGACCAGCCACAAGGCGAGTAAACTAAACTGATGTCCAAGGCGATACAAGAAGGGGAGTTTACAAAGACCCAGCCATCGTAACGGACCATGCTGTGAATGTAGTCCATACTGTGGAATTGATGGCGCTGTTGCACATTGGCTGTTTCGCGCGCACACTCTATTTATCCGCAGAAGCAGCTCGTAAAATTCCAGCTGTGTCACTATTGCTTGGCGGAGTGAGGCGCATCACGTCATTTATTCATCGTAGAACTCCAGCTTTCGTCGTTTTGTCCAGAGGTTTAAAAGATTTATGCACTATTTTTGAAGACAATTCAGAACCAATTGCATTATGTGTTCATTGGTTTACTTTTTGTACATGAGTCATTCTCCAACTACCTCCTCTTTTGGTGATGAAAATGTTAGGAACATGGATTTCTTTTTTACAGTAAATCATGAATCTTAATATGTTCTTTTATTTGTGCAGGAGAAATGTATAACTATTTTTGCACTGAAATTAATTAGTAATATCAAATTTTTTTTCTTTTTAGAAGCAGTCCAAGGAGAATGTAATTTTCACAAAACATGAATTTCTAAACAAAAAAAAAATCTAATACTCCAGTTTGTATGGAGTGTTGACCCCGCATGACACCATTTCCCCTCCCCGGTGTCATGTGACTCGTTAGTATTACAAGGTCTCAGGTGTGAATGGAGAGCAGGTGTGTTCAATTTGGTGTCATTGCTCTAACATTCATATTGGTCAGTGGAAGTTCAACATGGCACCTCATGGCAAAGAACTCTCTGAGGATCTGAAGAAAATAATTTGCTTCATTGCTCTACATGAAGATGGCCTAGGCTATAAGAAGATTGCCAAGACCCTGAAACCAAGCTGCAGCTCGGCGGCCAGGACAATACAGTGGTTTAAAAGTGGTTTATTGAGCATCTGTGGGGCATCCTCAAACGGTGGATGAGCGCAAAGTCTGTAACATCCACCAGCTCTGTGTTGTTGTCATGGAGAAGTGGAAGAGGAACCTGTGAAGCTCTGGTGAACTCCATGCCCAAGAGGGTTCAGGCAGTTTTGGAAAAAAATGGTGGCCACACAAAATATTGACAGTTTAAGCCCGATTCTGACATTTTCACATAGAAATGTACTCACTTTTGTTGCCAGCGGTGTAGACAATAATGGTTGTGTGTTGAGTTATTGTGAGGGGACAGCAAATGTACACTGTTATACAAGCTGTACACTCACTACTTTGCATTGTATCAAAGTATCATGTCTTCAGTGTTGTCACATGAAATGATATAACCAAATATTTACAAAAATGTGAGGGGTGTTTTTCCACCTGCTAACAAGCAAACTAGTAATGAGAATACTGGTTTTAGGACTAGCCATATCATGGCACAAAATAGATTATACAAAAACAATAAAAATTTCCTGGACATTTGTTGAGTTTATGGCATGTTTGGAAATTGGCATGTTTGGCACAATAAACATACTTTCTATGTTCAAAGTCAAAAGTCTGGTTAGGGAATGAATAGGTGTGGAACTGAGGGTTTCACTCAAAAACAGCAGTAAAGAAAAAAAACATATTTATAATTTAATGAAATTAAATGTGACTAATGCCATGTACACATAGTGAGAGTTGAAATATTGTTTTTTCTTGAATTATTTTGAAAATCTTCCCCCAGGGACGTGAAAGGTTTAGCCATATATTAATATATGATTGTGTGTATCCACAGTATCCTGGAACCATCCATGGCTGGTGTCATAGTGCATAAGTACCACTGTTGTATGACTTATTTGTTTATTGCTTTGAACATAGCTACAGTTACACAGGTATCTATAGACAAATAATCAGCCTTGGTGAGAGACATGGCCAGGGCCCATATCATAGATCTCGAAAAATAGTACTGATCTAAATTCACTTCTTTGTTCACTTAACAAAATTAGCTCACACTTCCAGAGTTACATTTATCAGTTAGGCACTCCTGACGTCCTCATGCATATACACCCTGAAGTCCAGAAGTACTGCCATTTTGTTAGAGAGGGACTTTTTCATATATATTTGTTTTACAAGACTGTATAGTTGTTTTAAAATAATATTCATCAACATGGTCACGCTACTCACTGGCTGTGGCACTATATTGTGTTGATGAAGTTAATCAATGACTATCATGTAAAGGAAAATGTACTTTGATGTAACTTTTGGGGGGTCAATACTTAATGTAAACATTAACCTGGTGCATTATAAAAAAATATTTAAGGGTTGCTTTGTGCTTGAACAATTTACAGCATACGTTCTCTGAGAATCAATAATATATCCAAGCAAAATTGTTATAGTACTGAAATATCCTTAAACTAATTGATATTGAATCGGAAATCATTCACCTAGTCATTCAACGCACCTATTGTTTTCCGGAGCGTATTATTAGAAGTTACTAAACGAGTTAAGAAATATACAAAGGCTTTTTTATTACGTTCTTTTTTATTATATGTTATTGTCACATCCCCCCAGGAGATGTGCCCTCCCCTGGTCCGAGAGGATGCAGTGTTTGAGGTCACCGCTGCCTTTCCCCTAAACCCCATTTTTTATTGTCCTTTTGTTACATAAACGCTCACTGGACAGTCTCTTCATTAATCATCATGTGTATAAGTGTTTCTCAAACTCCCCAGTCTTAGTGTGTTATTGTTGTTTGCGGTTTTATGAGCTGTTGCTCTGACGTTACTGGTTACGAGACACATCATTGCCTCAACCAAATCTAAAGCTAGTTAGTGATTGTATTCCGTGATCTGTGCCCCTGCAGTCTGCCAATAAAATACCTTTTGTTTTTGACTCCTGCGCCTTGATAATTTACTACACTGATACACCAGAATTAGTTTTTGTTTTTTAAATAAAAATATTTTTGATAAACTAGTCTATAGAAGTCTGACAATTTGGTGTCTTATCACAAAGAAAATTCAAACATTCTGCCTTGAAGTAATGAGTGGAAAAACGTTAAAATTAAAAAACTTGTAGTACAAAATTATCTTAAAGTCAAAATTAAAACTATTAGAGGGTGGTGCCTGGCCTTACCCTAGCTAACTTAATATTGGAACAAATAATCTGTTATCATTTGAGTTCTGTGGGTTACAAAATAATTACAGTTGATTTTGAAGTTTGTTCATCTATCCACAAAAACTACTTGCAAGATGTATAGATCATTTCTATTACTTTTGGCAACTGGTCCACCTAATTGAGCATTTTGCGTCAGAACCTCAAAACAACGCGCTACGTGGGAAAGTGCCACTTGAGGATTAAGGCTCAATATGTACCAAACCAGAATCAGTACTAAGTTTTGCAATCAAAGGGAATTGATAGAAAGTGAAGCATGTTTCTTCCTAATTGTTTCCCTCTTGTTCTGTATTTAGTTTCTGACATTTACAATCATATAAGACATCGGTATGCTAGTATTTGTATTACATAGGACACTAATGTAGTTTACAATGTTTCAACTGACTCTGTATTTGTATTGCATGTGTGGTGTCTCTCTTGGGCTGGTCCAGAATACAAAGCCATACACAGCCAACAAACACAACTTGCACAACCTCATTCCCAGACAAGAGGGGATGCTAGAGGTTGTGGCAGGAAATTACCAGGGTGTAGGCCTTAACGGGCAACTGAGTTTGATTATATTTTTCATCAGCCAGATTGCTGGGAGGTGGTCTTCAACTGGTTTAGGGTAAAGGATGAGAGGGATGGGGGGAAGGGCAAGATAACTGGTTTGGCAGCTGGCTGTGCAGTTGTTGAGAAAATATCTGGAAATACCACTAAAGCTATCTAGGAAGTCTCTTTAGTGGTACAGCCCAGCTAGGCATTGGTCAAATGTGTTGTTATGGCACAGTTGGCACAGTTCTAAATGCCAATTCAACTATTAATTTAAAGTAAACCGGACACAAAACTTGTATTTGAATGTATGTTAAAGGAAATCAAAGGCCACTTCTGCTTTATCTTGCGCAGTCACTACAAATACAGCTGTAGTAACAGAGGAGGAAAATAATATTTGATCCCCTGCTGATTTTGCATAATGCCCACTGACAAAAAAGTGATCAGTCTATCATTTTAATGGTAGGTTTATTTGAACAGTGAGAGACAGAATAACAACAAAACAATCCTGAAAACGCATTTCAAATAAGTTATACATTGATTCGCATTTATGGGAAGAACCACAAAATAACTGTCAATCTCCCTCGGTCTGGGGCTACATGCAAGATCTCACCTCATGGAGTTACAATGATCATGAGGAATGAAGTTTGCCAATGAAATTCTGAATGAACTTCTGAATGATTCAGAGGAGAACTGGGTGAAAGAGTTGTGGTCAGATGAGACCAAAATCAAGTTATTTGGAATTAACTCAACTCGCCGTGTTTGGAAGAGGAGGAATGCTGCCTATGACCCCAAGAACACCATCCCCATTGTCAAACATGGAGGTGGAAACATTATGTTTTGGGAATGTTTTTCTGCTAAGGGAACAGGACAACTTCACAACATCAAAGGGGCGATGGATGGGGCCATGTACCCTCAAATCTTGGGTGAGAACCTCATTCTTTCTGCCAGGGCATTGAAAATAGGTTGTGGATGGGTATTCCAGAATAACAATATACCAAAACACACAGCCAAGGCAACAAAGGAGTGGCTCAAGAAGAAGCACTTTAAGGTCCTGGAGTGGACCAGCCAGTCTCCAGACCTTAATCCCACAAAAAAATCTGTGGAGGGAGCTGAAAGTTTGAGTTGCCAAACGTCTGACAGCCTTGAAACCTTAATGAATTGAAGAGGATCTGCAAAGAGGAATGGGAGAAAATCTACAAGATGCGTCTGACCTCTGTTATTGCAAACAAGAGTTATGCCACCAAGTCATGTTTGGTCATGGGGTCAAATACTTATTTCACTGATTAAAATGCAAATCAATTTATAACTATTGGATTGTTTTGTTGTTATTCTGTTCAAATAAACCTACCATTGGAATTCTAGACTGACTGGGCAAACGTACAAAATTAGCAGGGGATAAAATATTTTTTCCCACTGTATATAAATATAAATTGTTGAGTGAATTTATTTTTTGTGCAAAATATAATATTATTGCTGGTCACAATGTCTATTCAATGGATGATGGAGTATGTTAAACAAAATGTGCTATGAAATTGAGCTACTGTTTTGTTTGGCTTGTACACACGCAAGAGTAATAGTTGCTTTAGCCTAGTAACATGTTATCTGTCACAGCCTATCATACAACATAATTTGTTTTGGGTGTTAATTCCTCTAGATTGTTGTCTTTTATATTAACATATTGCATTCTGATTGAGAGGTAGTCAAGTTTATTCTGTCTTATATTTTTTTGCAGTGTTCCTATGAATGTGTACAAGATCCGAGCTTCTCAATTATCTAAAACTTGTCAGTCATTATGGACGTGTTCATACTTAGCTACTTATATACTTAATTTATTTGCATTATTTATTATTATCTAAATTGTTATTTATTATATTTGTATATTCCAAATTCAATGTTTGGAATGCTTTATGGAGCCATTTGTCAACAAATCATCCTTCCCAGTAGTCCACAAAAACCAAAGTCTTATCTATGTACATAATGAATGACTTGAAAGGGAAAAGGAATCATTTCAGAAATGTTGTCGTGGAAAATGCCGGAAAATGCGGAACTCAAAAAGATACAAGAACTTCAGAGGTTGTAAAATCAATTAGAAGTTTCTGCAGGAAGCCCAACGTACAACTTTCAAACACACATATTTATACCATGTATTATCTCGTGTTATTTAGATCATCCCTTTATGATAATTTCAGGGAATGAGTGAACCTATTGTTCAAATCATGAGCCACCTGGCCTTGAGAGTTCGCAAAGGTCTGGCAGGAGTTTAAGCGAGACAGTGATAAGATGGCAATTGGCTGCAGTCCCAGAAAATAAGTTCAGAATCTTTCTGGTGAGAAATCATGAATAATGACCACGTCTTTTAGTGTTCTTTGTTTCCAAGTGTGCTTATACTACCACTCAGTACATTTTTGATTATAGGAATAGATGTTGTTTAGCATAATTTATCAATACCTGTAGTTTAATACATTTCTGGCTTATTAGTATATGACATTTTATGGAGTACTAAAATATTACTTTTATAATACTATGGTTACTTAATAGATTCCTTAGTTAATTCATTATGTGGATATGTGAAACACCAAAATTCCCCTATACTGTCAGGGACAAAAGACGTTTGCTTAAAGACATCAGGGGCTTGTGAGCAAGCAACTCAGGATTAAAGACTTTAAGACCTGATGGCCTGCACAGTTCCATGAGAAGGAGGTTGTCCTATTTATCAAATATAAATGACAGGATTTTGTCATTTTAGGACAATATAATTTAATGGGTTGGGAATGGGTTATACTTTACTTTGGATAGATTATTGGTTTTACCCTCTCTCTCTCCCCTAATATTTGGATTTGCAGAAAGTTTTTGGGTGTATGATTTTTTATCAAAAGCACTTATTTACTTGTAAAAACAAGTAAATAATACAATAAAGAAAAGAATAAATAATAGTTTGCTTGTGAGAAGATAACAACATTTTTATTTCAATGCAAGCATTAACAATATGCCTTCACTGAATGTTTTTATAAAACAAAATAAAAAATAAAGACTGTAAGACTTTATTCTGCTCTTCCTGACATACAGTTACAGTACTAGATGTATCTGACAAGATAAGATACTTAAATAATGTGAAACATCCAGACAAGTTATCAGACAGATTATTTGACTGTATATAGTTACATATTATTGTTACATTGTACAGTTACAAGTTAGTATCATATGTAAAACCTGTGTATCAACTACTAGGTAAATTGAACATAAGTGGATTTTACTTGCACTGTGTTGTGTATTAGAGTGTTAATTCTCCTTGATTGGGCTTTGGAACATTAAACATTTAAATGAATCTGGATTTTTGATTGTATACGTGCACCTTATTTACAAGTGCTCATTGAGTTACACTTAATTTTTGCTAGCTAAATCCTGTGTAACAGCATTCTGTAATTCGGTACAACAGTAAATACCTTGTACCTTCTTGGTTGTAACATTGTGATGTAATCTAAAATGTGCTTCAGAAAGCATTATATGGATTGCAATTTTTTCAGAATTGGCTTGAATAAGAATGGGTTCTCAGTCATCTATTTATTAACTTTTGTACAAGCTTGCTAATTTCGAAGTAACAGCTGTTATTTACATTGCACAAAGGCAAACTAATATACCTACACGTCAGTTGTGGTAACAGCATGGTTTACCTACCAGACAATCTATTTTAACTCAACCAATTTAACCCAGGTTGTGTATTTAATATTATGGGGAAGTGCTGGCAGCAATGTTGACCTGGGCAATTTTCAACTATTCATTTTGATGGATGTGTAATCAGTCTCTTATGCACCCCATGCATCCACAATGGATCATCTTGGATTATATACTAATGTTAATCTATCAAAAAAATTAAAACAGTACATTTAGTGGAAATTTGTAAAAAGCATGGTAATAATATACCACAATCACACTGAAACCAGGACCCGTAATATTAAGTGTTACAGTTGTGTAACTGTTTAATTTGATGAGGCCACTTCTCCCATTCCAGTTTTGCCCATTTGTGTCAAAGGCCATATAATCTGGTCCTCAGGCCCCAGATTTACTGGCTCACTGGTAACACTTTTGGACTGTTTGAAACATAGATAGGCATGCCTCTAAATTGAGATGGGAGAGGAAGCCTTGATAATATCTTCCACAGTGACAAACACATCAACCTGACCAGGCCTACAACCTTAAAATGATGTTTCAAATTTAAAACAGGCTGTTTCACAGACACAGAATAAGGCAATGAAGATGTTGCTTTTTGTCCATGACTGGCACAATCGGTGTGTCTGCAAAAACATAATAAACCTAGTCTAGGTTTAATCTGTGTCCCTTTATAAAAATAAAAATCTCCTTACTTCTTACTTCAGATTGCTCCTTAATATACCCGGTAGAATGCAGACAATGACTGGAAGAAATTGCAAAGGATTCTCAAACAGAGCTCTCGCTTAAACTTAAAAACATTCACCTCAGCTTTATATTCCAAGATATTTAAACACTTACAGCATGAAAACTCTTAGGGTGTTTTCATGCCTCTAATATCAGCTTTCAGTTTCTTCTTCTCCTCATCCTGGAATATTTCCAACCACAGATGGAAATGCAGAGGGCAATTCCACAGAATACCATATTGATGGGGGGGAGAGTTGGCACGACAGTACAGAGTTAGAAGAAAGTCATGTTCCTCCCTTCCTCCATAATGTCTCTATTGCTCTGCGTTTAGTAAAAAAAATGTGCACATTATAAAATCAGGTAAGAAGAAACTGTATCATCCAAAAAGCTGTTTATTTAACAGCATTGTCGCAAAGTCTTCACATTAAAGTAATTTAGCGGACATTCTTATCTAGAGTTTGTTAAAGTAGTAAGTTAAGACATTCTAATCTTGGTCCCTTATGAGTATCAGGCACTTTGCTCTATAAACTGAGCTACCCTGGATATTGCTATATGTACTATACTTTAAAAGGTAAAGGTTTTCCTCTTTATTATTAACTTGTGTGTGTACATATTTACATTATTTACTATCCTGGTTTGGGAATAAAAAACATGCAATAAGTAAGTTAGTTTGATGTGAAGAGTTCAAGTTATGGTTAGAATTAGGGTGAGAAGTTAAGATCACCGGTTTATGTTAGTTAGAGGTAGGTGTTGGTTTTAGTTAATGATTAGGGTCAAAGTTAAGAAAATAAGAATTGAAATCATTCATGCATAAAGTTTATGTACATAATTAAAAGAAAATGGCTTTAATTTCAGAAAATTTGATATTGTCTGTAGAGTTACTTTGACATTGTAAAATGATCAATCACATATACAAGGCACAGGGTTGTATGTAAAATGTTTGTAATAAAATATCTGAACATTTTTGTACTTAAATATTTGAAAGTCCCTTCTGAATTGCTCTAAAGAAACAATTGTTTGAAATTGGCCTTGTCAAAGTCCTGACTTAAACCACATCAAAATGTTGTGCCAGGACCATAAACGTAGCAGTTCATACATGAAAACCCTCAAATGTTACAAAATTACAGCAATTCTGCAAAGTAGAATAGGCTAGGATTCCTACACAGTGATGGGAATTACAGCAAGTGTTTGGTTGCAGTTTTTGCTGCTCAAGTTGTAGCAATCAGTTGTTAAATTTCAGGGGGAAATTGCTTTTTCACACAGGGACAGTTGATGTCAGGTAACTGTTTTTCACAAATAAATCCAATGAATTTATAACAACACATTGATGTATTTAGATCTGACACTATTCAGTCGGACAAATATGAAATAATAGTGGAAATCAGGAGGGGTGCAAATACCTTTTCACTGTATATAAAAGAACTTTCACAGCTTTGGTAAGTTGAATTAGGGAGCGTTGTTTTGAATGCCATTGGTTGTGGCTGGTAATCACCTAGATTCAAATGAAAGTTAAATTCTACTTGCAGTCAGTCAAAAAATGTGGGATTTTGAAAGTGAGAGAAAAATACCACCAATTTGTCATGAGCAAAATAAGAGGCTAACTATGCAATAATGAATATTAAAATGTAACAGTAAATACAGTAATCCACACAAAACAGTCCTGGACTTTGATCCAAGTCACTGTGTCAAAGCAGTAGATAGTGCTAACTACAAACCCAAGCAGTGAAGTACAACCCAGGTTATGAACCAAAGTTCACGGCTATCCAGTATTGGTTTTCGACCTTGCATACAGATTCTCTGAATCTTTTAATGATATTATGTACAATAGATGATGAAATCCCCAAACTCTTTGCAGCATTACATTAAGAAACGTTGCAGTATTGTGTTATCTAAGTAAGAGGGCTTCAACGACATTAACCATTGGATTGTAATGTAAACATGTAATTTTCTTCCTTATTAAACGGCAACAATTGATCATGTTGGGGACATACTCTGGCTCCATACCCTGAGAAAGATCCTTGTGCTCATAATGGGTAACTGTAGTAGCACTCACAGCAGGACTATTACAGATTATGGCACCACTATCAAATAAACTGCTTAATTTTCTAAATGTGTCTGCATCCGACTCTGGGGACTTTCTTGTCCTGAACATTTTCAGCCCCACCTTTGTTTTTCTGCATATCCATTCATTCCCGGTACTGCTCATTGCTTGCATCAACTTTTCCAGTTGCTGTCAGCATGTGATGGGGAAAAGGTGAACTGGCAGTGAAACCCAGGAAGGGAGGGAAAGGACCAACGGGCCACATTATTTCCAGGCCTTCAGTCCACAGGTTGAATGGTCCATACTTAAACTTACCTTACGTTTTTATATTATAAAACTTAGCTGATTAGCTGGTTACATCCTGATCTTTATTACTCTGTACACAACATGATAACGTGCAACTGCTATTTGTTGTTTTTAAGTAATGCATTATTTTTCCTTGCTATTGGTTCAGTTCGTTTTCATGCTGCTGCACGTGATCTCACGCTCACTCGCTCGTCAGAGTGCAGTCTGGGACATTTTTCGTATTTCAGAGCAGTGTCTAATGTGAATTTACAAATGCGGTCATTGGAAGTACACTGTAAAGAAATCTGTAAAAAAACTGAAAAAAGACTGGCAGCAAAGTTTCCAGATGGTTACTGTTAAAATACAGTAAAAACCGTACCACAAAATTACATGCAATAAACTGTAAAAATACAGAACATGGTATACAGTAAGAAAACTGTTAGATTACAGTATATTACTGTTTTTAAATGTTCATTAAACCGTGGGAAAACAAAGATATTATGTAAAACTACATAGAAACCAGCAAGATTTCAGGCTAATCCTTGTAAATGTAGGGCATTCATTTGTTACTTCACAGAAATAAATTGTTAAATTACAGTATATTATTGTTTTAAAATGTTCATTCAACTGTGGGAAAACAGAGATTGTATGTAAAAATACACAGAAAACAACTAATTTTCAGGTTAATTCCTGTAAAGTTATGGCATTTATTTGTTGTTTCACAGTAAAAA
This sequence comes from Novumbra hubbsi, assembly GCA_016801125.1. Classification (NCBI taxonomy): domain Eukaryota; kingdom Metazoa; phylum Chordata; class Actinopteri; order Esociformes; family Umbridae; genus Novumbra; species Novumbra hubbsi. Next base: position 44,887 of record JACXGK010002306.1, on the reverse strand, counting down.
AAATATTAAATTACATCATATTCTTGTTTTTAAATGTTAAATTGTGCGTAGACAAATATTAGGTCAAAATACATGAAAAAGAAAAACAAGAACTATCTACTCTGTATCTGTAGGGCATGTATTGGTCAGTATACAGTAAAGATAATTTCCTATGAATTTCTTTCCCCCTATGTACAATGACGTACATAAATAATACAAATGTAAATAATGAAATAATCTATTTAAACACAATAAGTAAAAAAAATACTTAAAATAAAACGAGCTTCAAATTATTTATACATGAAAATGTTAATGAGATAGAAGAAAAGCAAGCAGAGTACACAGAAAATAAATTTTAAGGTCAATCAATGTAAATGTAGGCTAATTAGCAGTTACTTAATGAAACTGCCAGTCTACCTACAGTGATTTCCTGTAAGACTGTGGTTGCTCCAAATAACATTTACATGATTAGTTAGTCATTTTAGACAATTGTAATGTTTCATTGGACAATGGAAAGCATTGTATTTGAAAGTACATGAACAATAGCAATATGTAAACATATTCTATGTAGATTTATTACAGCTGTTATGGAATTTATATGTTAAAAACCATAATATTTCTTATAAACATGTAATAAGTACTTTCAAAGAAAAAGAAATGTCTGTAAAGATATGGCATTAAACAGTCGTTTTATAAACAAATTTGTATTTGCTTAGTTGTACACCGGGGCCTCCCACTCCTCTTTCTATTCTGGTTAGAGACAGTTTTGCGCTGTTCTGTGATGGGGTAGTACACAACGTTGTACAAGATCTTCAGTTTCTTGGCAATTTCTCTCATTCTGATGAATGTTAAGCTATTTAAATGGCCAAAAGTGTCTCTTTGCTTTCGAAAACAAGGACATTTCTAAAAGACTAAAAAAAAAAAAAATGTAGTGTATATTAATCACAATGTAAGGCTTGGAAATAGTGGTTACAATTGACTTATATCTTGTCTTATATACTGCAGTTGATACATACTAGTGATGGACTTGTCACTCTGATGGGTGCCTGTTCTCCCATGTAAACCTTGTTTAAATGCTCGATCTAAAAAATGTAAACACATTTTTGTCATTTGCGGGTTATAAGTGTTGGAAAAGAGAATGCAAAAAGTAGCTACACACACAACAGTTTGGCCAAAAAAAATTTAAACACCTGTCCAAGTTGTTTCATTCATTTCTATGTAGTTAAAGTAAAAATGTGATCAAACAAAAAGTTTGATTTAGTAAAAAATAAAGCACTTTGAGTACCGTTAAGGCAGAAAAGCGCTATGTATCTCCAGTCCATTAACCATGTGTTTCCTCCCACAAAAAAGTAATTGTACTTTCCTGTGTGCAAAAACCCATGGGCAACCAAATAGTGACTATGGTACACTATGGTACACTGTCTTTGTCAGGACAACATGAATACTCACTTCATCTCAAGCTCATGTGGCAGGAGCCTTCAATCCCAAAACGTTGTCTGGATCATGACATGAGAAAACATAACCACACAGACACCAAAAACAATATAAACTTTTGGCATAAAGACAGAGACATGGGCATGCAAAATATTACTCAACTGCTACACAGACTTTTGTATAAAAAAAACGAAACTACAACTGTAAAAATATTTTACAATATTTTACTGGAGCAGGTAACTCGAAGGAATACCAGTTGAGATATGAAGCTGGTTGCTATAATTTTTTTTAAATATATATATATATATATATATATATATTCATTCAAACTTGGATATATTTCTTGGTATTTATTAATTGAATAACAAATTAATTAATTACAGGATTAGCATTGTCTTAATGTTCCAAAAGACCATATCAAGCTAACAAGAGTGGGATAGGCAGTTGCAATTCAAGGATTTTGTATAAGGTTGGCCCATAAACAATACAATGGGGCCTAAATCCTAGGGTCCCGCTGGAAGAAAATGTTTGTGGTTTTAAAGTGTGAAGAAGCTCTGAATATTTCCCTATGCCGGTCTTTACATAATGTCTGGGCGTCTTCTATGATAACATTAGCAAGTGAACAATTCCCTATCAATAGATGCTCACACATCCATATCAACATTCCATAGTATAATATTCAAGGGACTAGAGGAAATCTATACTATCTATAAAACTATCGCTTTCAAAATGATAAAATGTAGTTACAATACAACATGCATGTACTGCAACAAAATATTAAACTAGTCTGCAAGTTAACGTCCTTGAAATAGTGACACGCTAGATATGTCCTTAGCTAGCGGCCTCCCCCCTAACTATGCTAGCCGGGTCAGCTAGATACAGATAGAAAAGTAAATTGAATCGGTCAATAACATGATGACAACCGTTAGAAAAAAAATAGTGTAGTTCTAGTGAATTTATACCATGCAGCAAATTATCATAAACCGGATTTACTTACCATGAATTGCGTTTGTGTAAATTGGAAGCTTGTCTCGCCAACTGCTACCCATAAGGTTTTTTAAGGGAGAACTTGGTCCTAACCCCCCAAATAATATAATCACAAATTAACCAGTCTTTAGTTCTCCGTTGACATACCATAGTCTGCTTAAAATAAGAAATTATCAGGCATGTGTAAAATAATCCAGGTAACAGCAATTAGCCTACTAGGGGACCGACCGAGTCGCTAGCAGCAGCACACCCGCTCAAACAGACGTATTTTTTCAAAATTGACCAGTGAATGGCGCGAACAATTGTCAATGGCCGGTTTCCTGGATGACAGTCAGGTTATCTTGCTCAAAGCAACATAATGAGACAGCCAATATAAATTGTTTCATCGTCGTGACATGAAAATAGGAAAATATGACTTATTCTAAAAAAATATATGATTTTTATTTTATTTGTGGCTGTTAGTTAATTGGTCAAATTATGTATTCATTGCAGTGTAGGAATACAAATGTAATAATGGATGGTAACCCTTGTTACTACAGCTACAGCTACAGAGCAAACATTGCATATATCTATTGGACATACTGTATGTACTGTACTGTATATGAATGCTAATGGATGATATTACAGTTACATTAATGTAGCCCATAGAATGACCCTCAGTCAATGGGCTAAAAAACCCTTAACAAACCCTAGACATACAAATACAATATAATAATACAATTTAGATTATTCATAATGTTTCTTTCCCTCTCTGATTTTTAAGGACAAAGATATTACCTACAGTGGGGAGAACAAGTATTTGATACACTGCCGATTTTGCAGGTTTTCCTACTTACAAAGCATGTAGAGGTCTGTAATTGTTATCATAGGTACACTTCAACTGTGAGAGACGGAATCTGAAAAATCCAGAAAATCACATTGTATGATTTTTAAGTAATTAATTTGCATTTTATGGCATGAAATAAGTATTTGATACATCAGAAAAGCATAGTGTGTAGTGTGTTACTAATGGTTTTCTTTGAAACTGTGGTCCCAGCTCTATTCGGGTCATTCACCAGGTCTTGCCGTGTAATTCTGAGCTGATCCCTCACCTTCTTCATGATCATTGATGCCCCACGAGGTGAGATCTTGCATGGAGCCCCAGACCGAGGGTGATTGATTGTCATCTTGAACTTCTTCCATTTTCTAATAATTGCGCCAACAGTTGTTGCCTTCTCACCAAGCTGCTTGCCTATTGTCCTGTAGCCCATCCCAGCCTTGTGCAGGTCTACAATTGTATCCCTGATGTCCTTACACAGCTCTCTGGTCTTGGCCATTGTGGAGAGTTTGGAGTCTGTTTAACTGTGTGTGGACAGGTGTCTTTTCTACAGGTAACAAGTTCAAACAGGTGCAGTTAATACCAGTTATGAGTGGAGAACAGGAGGGCTTCTTAAAGAAAACCTAACAGGTCTGTGAGAGCCGGAATTCTTACTGGTTGGTAGGTGATCAAATACTTATGTCATGCAATAAAATGCAAATTAATTACAAAAAAATCATACAATGTGATTTTCTGGATTTTTGTGTTAGATTCCGTCTTTCACGGTTGAAGTGTACCTATGATAACAATTACAGACCTCTACATGCTTTGTAAGTAGGAAAACCTGCAAAATCGGCAGTGTATCAAATACTTGTTCTCCCCACTGTATATTCAGATCTAAGTGTTTGCATCTTTCCTTGTGTGTGTGTGTAACGTTGCTATTCTCTGTTTAGTCTTTCAGCAGTAACAAATGACCAGAGGTAATTTTTCAAACGTAAGCTTGAAAATGTTCTCTCTGAAGGAATTGAATACTATTAATTACCCTTAAAAACATAATATCAAGTTAACAACACATCCTCAATGACCGGCAATTTTAAGTTAAGCAATTTTAATGATTTCTGTAATTTTACATCCATTTCTTCATTATTATGAACATGAAAAATCTTTGAAATATTACCTCCCAGTTCATGTAAAATTACATTTGAATCTGTAAAAATACAATGAATGGCTATTAAAAAAACTTAATTTTCCTGTGATCTTTAATTACGGTAAATACTATGTCATTTTAAGGGTGTACGTTTAAATTACTGCAAATCTCTGTAAATACACAGGCATTACATCGTTTTTTGGAAAAACAGGAAAAATCTGTAAAAATATACAGTAAATGTCCTGTCAAATAACTTCTTTTTTTTACAGTGAAGCACAGCTTCACCTAGTTCTAATCCCCAACTGGCTCTGGTCTAATTTAACCCATGCTTTTAGCCCTTTTAAGTTTTACGGCATTGCTGTAAAGATTTTTGATTATATTGTCATAAGAATACAAGACTAATTGTGAATAAATAATATACGACTAGGCTAAAAGGAGGTTAACAAAACAAGGAAAGTCAAACAACCAAAGGTTACTCTTTAAAGAGTATCGTTACGGCAAAGTTTGTTTCCTATTATGTTTTTGATAGTAATATCAACATCTCTTCTGGTTCACAGATTTGACAGAAAGGGGCTTTGCAAGAATTGCTGAGCCAACACAAAGAAATCTGGGGATTCAGTATTGATGTGTCTGGGGGAGGTCCATCTTACATTTGTGTGTGTGTGTGGTTGCATGCATAACTTCTTTGTCTGTAATGTTGTTGTGTAAATGAAACACTAAGGCTTTTCTCATACACATGTTTTTACCGTGATACTGTAAAGAGCACAGTGTTAACATGCTAGATTAATAACTTTAATATCATTGACTACAGTGACAAAGTGGGAGAGAGAGTTCAGGCACAAAAGTAAGTAAGATAAGATTTTTTCTGAGGCCATTGCTGAACTAAGTTTTTTCTCAGAGTTGGAATGTTGTTTACAGAGGTCAGACCGCATCCAAGGAATGCACACTCAGTGTTCTGAGGAAATGGCTGTTGTCTTCAGAGAAAACTCTCGCCTGGTTTTTCACCCTGGGGGAGGGTGAAAATGATAAAATGCAAGCCCACGGAGAAGACGATTAACCATGTTTTGTGTGTTTTTTGCTAAAATGCAGTTTTGTCTCCCAGATAAGAACAATCGGTTCTGGTGGGTCTGTGGATGGGATTAAGGACAGGTATGGTCAATAGACAGCCTTTTATTAAAGCCCATATGCTGTCTTTTTAATCAAATATGTATCACCGATATCTGTAACAGATGACAATATGTTTACTTTGGCAATTTATATATTGTAGATGTTTACACATTATTTATGTGTATAATGTTTATCACATTATAACAGAGGGCATTTCATTAACTAATGATTTTGTCATCCTCTGAAAATACAGCTGCTATAGAAATAGCGGCAGTGTTTTGGTGAAGGATGCTGAGGCCCACTTTGAACTTGACAGAAGCACTGTCCCCTCCGAATGCTTGCCACAAAACACGTTAGAGCGTCTACATCAAGTGTGTGTGGCCTCAGTCAGAGGTACAAATAAACGGCCTACAGCTGAAAGCAGTTCTTTCGGTGCTATGACACTTGATTCGGGATTGCCTTGTGTTTGTGTGGTTGGACAACAGAACGACAATGGCCTATATCAGGGGTGCCCAAACTAGGGCCTGCGGGCCACTTGGCCCACGGACAACTTTGATTTGGCCCATAACGCCATTAAGTATAATACAGTTTGGTATACTGCAACGTTACTGTCGGCCCTCGGCCCGCAGTCAAGTTCTATTTTTGTCCCTCCATCAGCAAAATGTTGGGTCACCTTAATGTTGGTGTAGATTGCATGTTCCGAGGAGTGCCTCAAGACGACGAGTGGATACTGCGCCTGGATATTGTTTACGCGTTGTGTAGCTGGTTCAGGAGACCTGTTTGTGCCTCGGTGGTTCTCCCTGAGGGCACTTCCTGGTTAAGTGTTTCCTCTTGGAATTCTCCATAAGGATTTGTCTTTAGTCTTTTCAAGCCTTTTGATGAGATCTTGTTAAAAAATTATATTTACTCTGCAAAAAATATTGTTTTTATCAAGTTTGTTTATCTTGTTATCAGGTAGAAAAAAAATCTAACCATCCTAAATATAAGGTAAAGTTTCTTAACAAGCTAGAGTTTAAGAAAATACAATTTGTAATGTTCTATGGGCAGATTAGTTAAGTTTTTTCTAACAAATATCTCCTCAAATATAGCTACATTTACTCTTCAAAAGTGAGCGAGTTATATGTGCGCAAGAACTGTCTTTCAATCTCTGGAAGTCTGAGCAGGGCTGTGTTGCTTCCTGCTTTTTTGCAGAAGATCGTGAAGAGTTCATTGGGGTTGAAATCCTGGCACCACACTTTACCCTCTTTACAAATTCTGTTTGTATGCCAATCACCACATCCAATTCATTGCAATATCCAGCTTTTCTTGTAATGATAAACTATTACAAGTAGCAATTGTTTTACAAAATATTAAAAATAATACCCAGCTAGCAAGTTTCTGAGAGTAGAAAAACGGTCACAGCCTCTACTGGGGAGGATAACTTAGGGTTGTTTGCTTAAAAACATTAAGCAGCTATTGGGTATGAAGAATCTCTGCACTTAAATGTGCTGCAGTGCTTAGATTTTTACCACAAGGACGAGTTATAGAAAGACTGCCGTAATGGATCATTTACTTTTATAAATGTCCCATTACACTGGGCACCATTACTACACTTGCATAATTGTTACAAGCTGCCGTTTGTTGAGGGGATGTTGTTGGTGGATATTTTCAACTAGTAAAATATAGTTTACCGAATAAGCTAAACATCTATGTCACATGAGAATATTGACAGTAAAAGTAGCATGTACTGAGACCATAATAAAATTAAAAAGAAATGTGTGCGAATTTCTCAATGACAGTTTGCCTCTGACCACTTAAGTCCCCACTTATATATAAAATTGCATTTTTGGATTAGCTGTAGGGCAAACTTTTTTCAGAGATGTGGATGAGAGCTATCAACCCTAATTTAGTTACAATTAGTTGATCATGCTGTGGATTATTATTATGCCACAAAAGTCCGGTGATTGGATTCATTACTTGGTTAAAGAAATGCTCACTAATAGGGATGTAAACAAATGTGTGCACGCAGACTGAGAGAAATGTGCTTATGATGAATTTTGGGTGTCTTCTATTACAGCTCATGATAGATTTGACCAACACTTTACATGCGTTTATATTTTTGCTCTGTATATGTTTTTGAATAAGTATGTTTAGAAAATAAATCTTGAAAACCCTTCAGGGATCTCATTAGCAGTGCTTATAGTTATGAATAGTATCACGGTCGCGGGTGTGAGTGGAACCAATCGCGGACATTTTAAAAGGAAACTGTGAATTTATTTAGACAAAAACAAAACACGAACTGTACACGTAAATGAAAGGTGCTGAAATGAACAGCAAAAACGGATAACTAACAAACATAAAACAAAACGTGAATAAACTTACAGACAAACATGTAGAGTATCCACAGAACAATAAACCAAACAAGACAGGACCGTGAACGTTGTAAGAATACAAACAATAAACCACACCAAGTGTGGCTAAAACCTAACTTAAGTAGGCTCCTCAATCAGAGGCAACTGGCAACAGCTGTCTCTGACTGAGGAGCCCACAACAGTGGCATAGAGGTGCCTAGAGCACCTCCGTGTGTCGTGCCCTGACTGTGAGCCCCGAGGCCCAGATATGGCCAGGGGCCCCCAGCCAGGACATGACAAATATCCCTGATTCACTGCAGTTTTTGCAAGACAACCGAAAAGTTGGAATGTACAAATATCTGTTCAGGCTTGTATTAACTAAAGTAGAATCAAGAGATTAGATCCTAATCCCCATAAAGAAACATTGTTCTCCAGAAATGTTTTACACTTGACTACGTTCAAAAGCCTACATCAAAAACGTCAAGCCTTCATCAAAATGAATCTTAAAATAATTACAAAAGGAACTCATTAATAGCCTACAGTGTTTCTAAAAGAGCTAACTTCCCTAGACCATCATTTGACTACAAATGTTGAAGCTCCAACCACACTGGTAATCTGTTGTATTTTGGCAGATTAAAGAAGCTTGGCATTGGACTGGGGATAAAGTGTTGAAGAACTGGGCCTTGACACCTGGTTAGATGAGAAAGGTGCCACAGCAAACTGGGTATAAGAAATTTACCACCAGTCCCCCGGAATGTCAATATGTTCCTTAGCAAGTCTTGTTGAACAAGATGTATTCAGACGGAAGAAGTTTGCAGTTAATACATTAGAAGAAAACAAAGTGTTTTACTCTCAAAATTGGCAAAAGCGTTGTGTTTTTCAGAAGCAGCCATTTAAATTCTAAGGATTCTTTCTTCATCCAAGCAGTCCACATGCAAAACTTGTCCCCATAATCCTATAACTTCCACGCCCAGGTAACAAGATTCATTTGCATTGAGTTGATTATACATTTGCTCAAAAAGCTACTTTTAAATAAAGTATATCCTATAGGAAGATTAATATACAAAGAAATGTAACTGGAGTACCATATCTAATGGTAAATCATGTTTATAGACGTGTTACATAGCAGCCTTCACTTTGTGAGCCCTTGACTTTGATAATGAATACAGGGTCTAACGCACATTCAAAACGTATTGCGTAGCACGGGTCCATATGGATGTAGTTTACCATACAGCAATGATTCCTGTGGATACCTAAACTATCCACAGAGGGTACTTGGAAAAGACAATAGACGTATGTGTATCAACATAACTGATACAGTCACCACAACGGTCGGAATACACTGCTGTAGAGGAAATAATTATACAGCATATATCCAGGACAAGGGAAAAAAACACAGGCGTCCTGTTCATTCAGATCAGCTGATGTCGTTTGAATGGCGGCTAGTAGGGATTGCTGTCAGAATGCTGATCACGCACAAGCAGCCATTAATCAGAGGCTTCTGATCTGTGGAATGCCTTTCATGTTCGAGTCTGTGGAATGCATTTTTCTCCTGTGGATTTTGTTATACCAGGTAGAGAAAACCGGGTTATGGGGTGATGACTTTGCAGTCAGTGAGGCCTTCTGGGTAGACAGGATTAAGGGGTGCATGCCGCGCAATGGGACGGTCACCATCTGCTCAATGTTTTCGTGGAGTGCAGGAAAAGGAGAAACAGAAATCCAGTATGAGGAGGAAGATCATCTCCATCCTAGACAACCTCTCCCATTTTCACTACGACAAGCTGAGGCTGCTGTGGATCACCTTTAGCCACCGGCAAAGATAATAATGATATAATATTATAATATATTATGGTTTATTGTAGTGTATTTGTATTATGCTATGCTTCTGCTAAACCAAAATATCCCCCCAGGGATTATTATAGTTCTATCTATCTGTGATGTGTAAGTTCTGCTCTAGCCATTTAGGGGTCCTATGCAACATTTTATTTTGGGCCCCACTCCCCAAGCAGCTAGGGGCTCCCTAGCGGTTGGAGACCCGCTAGTGGAACTTAAGGGACAGCGTATGTAGTTTAAGTTAGAACCAGCCCTGACTCAGCTCCTTCAGTTAATTTAAATTGATGACTTATGAGTCATAATAGAGAAAGCGAAATTAGTTAAACGAATAGAAAAAAGAAAACCTTGGAATGGTTATCAATCTTTTCTGCAGTAGCTTTGTGGGACAGTTGAGAATTTACAAAATATTCTCCATTACTGCTTGATTTTTCCAACAGATCCAATTAATCTGATTACAAGGCATAAGGGATGCGGGACCAACATTTGAAGTCCTTGGTGTTAAATAAACACCTTACTTTAACTGTACATTGTCAATACATCAATCCCACAATATACATCCCATAGCATGCCCTGATTTCTTATTTAGCTGGAGACAACCAAGAACATTTAGTTGGGTTCCCTGTCTTTCAAGGTGCTCTATTACAGTGTTGAAAGAATGCAGTCTTTTCTGAGACTCCTAGACATGCTGGTTCTCTCTCCTCTGAGCATGCCATTGGTTTTATGGACATCTGTTGCCACTTTGGCTAGTAAAGTGTTTGCCATGTGCCTCTCCAGAGGAGACAGACATACAGGAGGAGATAAGTCCTGAGGCACAAACCCATCCTTCTTTAGCACTTTAAAAAAAAAACATGGTTGATGACATAGTGAGCATACTTTCTGTAATGAGTTCCCTAAACAATTTGGTGTTTGAGCTTTGGGAAAACATTGGACTTTTTTCAAGAATTGTTCCCTCTTCTTGTGAAAATAGGTATCTATTCTCATTCTACTTTCTGCTATGTTCTATGAAAACTGCTCAAAGGAGATTTTATTTTCATCTGTCCACTTCCTTTCTTTTTCTGGAATCTAAGCACTTTTGAAGAAGTACACTATTACTGTGGCAGCTGCTTCAAGGTTTGGACATTTTTCCGAAGAGTGGGCCAATTCAGTTTTATTTAGGCTTACCCATACGCTTCTCTTTGCATGTGGTAAAATTTGACTAAGGATTTGGGGCACTGATATTCTTTAATATCAGTGCTGAAGATGAAAATCGGAAAATGTAGTAGGCAATTATATTAGGTCTAGATGTTTGATGATGTTAATATATCACAAATTAAACCTCATTATTTGTACCTTAACAGTACAATTGATCTATTTCCAGCCCGTCGTTCTTTCATGCTAATTGGAGGGTTTGGGTTTTAGGTACAGAAATAAAGCCAGTAACATAATCAACATGTAAAACATATTATGTCATTACAATTGTCATTTGTTTTCTTGGACATCCTTCCATGTTTCTTTCTAGGTTAGGTAGGCACAAGTTAACAAACAAGGTTATTACACCTGTTCTTAGAATTCTTAAATTAATGTTCAAAACAACTCAACGGCTTATAATGTCTTTCAATCCATCTTGACGAATAGGTTGCATGCCCAGGAAACAGGTAGATTAGGGTTTGGCAGCTGGACTCCTGCTAGTATACCAGTGAAACTTTTGGACTAATTATGTTTAGACCCCCAAAACATCTGCCTTGACAAGAAATGACTGAATCTAGTTACCTACCCCTGGTTTAAAGCATATGACTAGTGCAATAGAGAACATAACAGCTGTTCTCACATCATACTTCTATTGTAAACCGTTCTCACTACATGCTTTAGTGTTAAAAACAACTAATATTAAGGTTTCTCTGATGTAAACTTAAATATTTATCAACATTTCACAAATATAATCAACTTAAAATAAAAAAGAATGAATGTTTAATGTTTTAGGTTTTAGCCTGCCTGTTCTATTGTTTTGTGTTCTACGTCCATGTCTGTTATTATTCAGTCTATTCTCTGTTTTGGTTGTATTCCGTTTCTTGTTTTCAGTGTTACTGTTGATCACCACCTGTCCCTCGTTATTGTATTAATCTGTCCCTGTGTATATAAGCCCTGTTTGTCTTGTCAGTTTTTGTGAGGTATTGTTACTTTCTTGTGACCCTACCGAGACGTTTCTATTTCCTGTTCCTACTATAATTTTAGTGTTGTTCCATACCCGTGATCAGACCCTCGTTTTACCTACTTTACCTTGTTTTCAGGCTAGTACTTTTGGATTATTAGTCACGCTATATTATCTGCCCGTTTTATGTCGTGGAACTCCGCCCCCTATATCTGAGCGTGTGCCCTTTACTCCATCTCCCATTTTTCTTCAGCTTCGACTGAACATTGATGTACTTCCTAGTGATTTGTTCTTTAGTCATCACGACATCATGCGACGATTTTTGGAAGCCGCCTGCCGCTGTTCCTCCTTGGACGCCGGGGAAGACCGGCACACTGCTTGTGTGTCGTGTCTTGGACCGTGGCACGCCAAGGAAGGTGTTCTAGAGACACCAGCATGTGCTGCCTGTTTGCCAGGGAAGGTTGCACTACTTCCAGGAGGAGATTAGTTTGGACGCCGTCCTCTCTTCTCCTTCTAGCGGCGGGTCGGACGACGACGACATCTTGGAGTTGGAGGACGTTCTTCCTCCATTGACACAAGCTACTTCGCCCCCTCCCCCAATGGAGTTGTGTGGCGGAAGCTTGTCGGGAAGGACCCGCGTGGATACGCTCAAGTGTGGAGTTTCTGCTCGTGGCCGCCAGTCAAATATCCCTCTTCGAATGGAGTTCCAGTCTGTCGTCGAGAAGGCGGCGTTGAGGCTGGAGATTCCTCTGCCCCCCCTCCCACCTCCTCAGGCCATTTCGTTCATGTCCCATGCTTCGTGGGCGGAACCGGCTAAGGAGTCACCTGCGCCAAGCGTACCAGGACTTTCGGATTATGCCGAAGGTTCCTGGACGGCTCCGGTGCTGGCAAAAGCGCCAGCCGCCTCCAAGATGGTATCGGGTGCGTCGGCCCCCTCAACTTTTGAGTTGGGCGAAATCTCCCGGATACTAATGGCTATACTACATCTAAACCAGGCTCACGCTGTTTGCGTGGGCCGGTCGATGGCATCTTCGGTGGTGGCTCACCGTCACCTGTGGCTGTCGTTGTCCTCGCTAAAGGAGGCAGACAAGGCGCCACTGTTGAACGCTCCGCTGACGCAGACTGGGCTGTTTGGGGAAGCTGTCTCGGTGGCGATCGACTCGTTCAAGAGGGTCGATAACGCGAGGTCCGACTTATCTCGGCACTTGCCGTTGGCCGGACGGATGGTTCGTCCAGGACCGCCCTCTCGCTCTACCACGCTGCAGCCCCCGAAGAGCAGCGCGGTGTCTCGGCGGCGGCATCGCAGACAATTGGCTACCACAGCGACAGCGACGACGGCCACGACTCAGCAGGCGCAGGTTCCCACTCAAGCGCCTTCTACTCGTAGAGCAGGAGCTTTTGTCGTCGCCCCAAAGTTCGCGAATGGACCTTGGCTGGCGAACAAACGAAAACGCTGACTATGCGTGGAGTTGGCAGAGGACGGCGAAGTCGCCGCCTCAGCCCCCACGAAGACGCCGTAGGAGTACGAAGGAGATGGACGTGCCGCGCTTTGTTGCCGGCACGGCCCCCTTATCTAAGAATAAAACCATGGTTGATTTTTATTCTGTTTCAAGTGTTTTTCATTCTATAGGGTCTGATGGCCCTGAACGAATTACGCCTACGCTTCTCTATCCGTGTGGGGACAGTTTAGCTACTCCATTGGCTACTTATCTCGCACCGGCTCTAATAGCCGGAACGAATAAGATACCTTTGGATATGAGTAGTGGCACTGGCAAAATGGAAATTCCTTGTCGCAAGCGCCTTGTAGTTGAGGGTGTGTTTCCTTATAAGAATAGTTGTTCTCATTCAGACTGATCCTGACGTAAGCGTTAGTGGCATAACCTTGTCAGGTTCAGCCATGTCCGCTTCTACAGCTGACGGGCTGTGTCTGGTTACGCGCCCGGGGTACGATTTAGTTAAAGCTGGATCCCGAGTGCGTGGCTTGGACAATTTGCCCAAATTTGGCGGGTCTATGATTGAGTCAGCTACCAAGCGACGTTGCTTGGCCGCACTCAATGGGCCCTGTCTACTGACCGATGACGTTGTGTCGTCATCAGCATTCAGTGGCGTAGTGGGTAGCCTTCCGGACTCTCCTTCTGGAGATCTGGGTTCGGATCTTACCCACGGCACAGAATTTCTTTGGGGAAAAGAAACCTTAACGAACCCCACGACGTTGGGTGGGTCAGATAGGCTGTTTTCTTTTAATGCCCCTGTGCCTTCTGCCCCCTTTCGATTCGCCCCCCTATGGTCGAGCCCCCCCCCGCAGGGGAGAGCTCAGACGGCGGTGAGGGTGAGTGCAATGTACAGTGCTTTTCTGCGGAAGGCACCTCAATTGAGAGCTCTTCCGCTTTCTCAGCGTTACTGGGATTGGCGTCAGAGATGCAATCTCAGCGCATGGCTCAATCGTACAATACGTAAGGGTTACGCGGTACAATTTTGACGGCCCCCCCCTCCTTTCTCGGGAGTGTTGGAGACGGCAATGGCATCGCCAGAAAATGCAGCAGCCCTGTCGGCGGAAATACAGGAGCTCAGCCTAAAAGGCGTGATCTCTGTAGTTCCGGAGGCGCAGAAAAGAGAAGGGTTTTATTCCCTCTATTTCCTGGTGCCCAAGAAGACGGGGGGAATGAGACCGATTTTGGACCTCCGCATTCTCAACAGGTGTGTTGCAAAACGGTCCTTTCGGATGCTCACAACAAAGCGCCTGCTGGAGGCGATCCTCCCAGGCGACTTTTGCACGAGCATAGATCTGAAAGACGCTTACTTCCATGTATCCTCGTCACAGGAAGTTTTTCAGGGCACGGCGTACGAATATGCCAGGGTGCCATTCTGGTTCGCGCCCCGCACATTCTCCAAGTGCGTGGAAGCGGCACTGGAGCCTTTACGCAGGAGAGGAATCAGAATTCTGGACGATTTTCCTGATTTTAGCATCGTCAGCACCCAACCCGGGTTGTGGAACACCCAACCCGGGTTGTGAATCAGTTGGGACTCACACTAGCGGTGAACTGGTCAAGGAGTGCGCCCTGGCCGAGTTAACAGGTGGCCTATTTGGGTCTCGGGTTGGACTCGACCTCCATGACGGCACGTTTATCAGAGGAGCGGATGAGGAGAATCCGCTCAGCGCTACGCCTCTGTAGACCCCCGTGCACGAGGCCCGTGCGTGCGATCATGTCCCCATTGGGACTCATGTCAGCTGCCCACGCTGTAGTACCGTTGGGGCTGCTGCACATGCGTGCACTACAGAGATGGTTTGCTGGGCAGCGGATAGACCCCGTGCTGGCGTCTTCATCCCGAAATCATTTCCCTCATTTGGGAGAGATTTGGGGAGGCCAAGGTGGACCTGTTTGCGTCGAGAGTGAACGCGCAATGCAGACTGTGGTTTTCCCTAAAGGACCAGGACGGGAGATGGAGTAAAGGGCACACGCTCAGATATAGGGGCAGGTGTGCCCCGATTGGCTGAGCTAAGTACATTTAATTTTCAGTTGGCCTCTATGCGGCATGGGTAAACCGCTAGAGTTACGCCCTCTAGGGGGCTACGCTCCACTCATATAACCGGAGTTACATTCCCGGTAACTTAAGGTTTGGACCCTGTGCCTGACTCCATGCCTGACTCCGTCCCTGTGCCTGACTCAATGTTCTGACACCTTTTTGTGGATACGTACTGTGAAATCTGAATGTTTCTTCATTGATGATTTAGCTTAATATTGTACTGTTGACAGTGTGAAATATGTAATGATATTTTAGTTATGGGTAAGTTTAATATTATACTGATGAAGTAGACATTATAGGTCCATGGCCCCGAGATTGAGGCGAGGGCACTGTGCTCAGTAAAACACGCTATCTGACACAGAGCTTAAACATGCACGCAAATACTGATACTGATGGAGAGCCCAGGAGCGAGAGGAGCAGAACAAGCCAAAACATCGCACTCAAGGTCGCCAGATGGCTCACTCCTAGACAACGAGAGCCACACAACAGAACACACATACACCTGATTCATGTTTAGTGAGGTCTTCATGAGTCATGTTTAGTGAGATCTTCTGTAAGAGACAGGGAGGGG
>JACXGK010002306.1:0-28950 GCA_016801125.1 Novumbra hubbsi | reverse complement strand
GTACTCACTGCTGAATAAATGCAACACTACTGGTGTTTGGAACTGTGAACCTGCTCTCCGTTCCAGTCATTATAGGATACTACTTGCTCTAGTGTCTTGTGATAATCCTGACATAATTGCAGGAGTATCAAGATATGTCTGTATATATCTTGCAGCAGGATATTTCTGTATATATCTTGCTGGAGGTCAGAAAAATATACACAGCTCCAAAAATTTTTTAAAAATTAACAAAAATGTATTAAACATTAAAATGGTGGTGAACATTAGGCCGCCTGCAACATCGTCTGTGATGGGTTGGGGAGGCATATCCTTGGAGGGTCGCACAGATCTCCACATGCTAGCCAATGTGTTGGCTTCTGATAGATTTCTCAGAATAATAAAGAACCCAAGTCAGGGGAAGAAGCGTTCTTTGTTGTTTATTCACAAAATGTAGATGTTCTCTTTGTTTCTCTTGGCTTCTTCTGGCTTGTCCTTAAAAATTACAACAAATTATATACATTTGGCATGGTCCCAAAATATATCTTCTTTGACGGACCGGACACATGGGGTATTGATGGGGTGTGCATCTTTCTCTTTGCACACGTTGACTCAATTAGTTACTGTGTTAGTACTCACACTGCATTGTATTTATAGTCTTAAACTCTGACACCTGACTGCTGTTATATACCGGGATCAAATCCTCAGACCCATCGTCAGATCTTACATTGGTGCAATGGGCCCTGGGTTCCTCCTGGCGCAGCTTCTTCGTTGCCGACGGCAAAGGCCATCCAGAGGGTGGTGAAGTCAGCGAAGCGCATCTACCACACATCTACCATACACAATGCCTTAGGGAAGCACAGAACATCATAAAAGACTGTAGCCACCCAGGCTATGGTCTGTTCACACTGCTGCCGTCTGGTAGACATTATCGGCCCATCAGTTCACGTACTTCCAGACTTACAAAAAAAAATTGTCCCAGGCCATTAGGCTTCTCAACCAGTATCATTGATCAATGATCACATGGATCACATAAATCCCTACAACTGCTCTTATGACGTTCTACGCACATTCAACGTACATTAGCATATTTATAATATTTGATATTTCTTTCATATTACATTATCCCCTTTCTACACTCACTTTAGGATTGCTGCTAGTTTACATTGGTATGTATATATATATTTTGGGGGGTATATTTTTATTTTCTTTCTATTAATTGCTTTCTATTTTACTTAATGCTAATGGATAAACTGACTTGAACCTGTTTTAAAGTGTGCAAAAAAAGACAGTGAATTAGGATAAATTGTGTGTAATTTAAAAAGTGTTTAAATTAAAATGTTACTTAAAACCAATTGTATTGGTAGCTGCTCTTTATCCTGCACATTTTGTGCACATTTTGTGAACCCAAATACGTAAAAACATGAAACGTGGCCATGATGCACGCCGCTCATGAATAGTCGGCACAGACTGACTCTCGGCTTGAAGATGGTTTGTTAACAGAGGCCTGACTAGAGCAACCATTTACGGCATGTCACCATAAAACCTCTGGCCTACCCACAAAATATTGTCTCATATTGATGTATGCTATTTCTATGTACATTTCTAGTGTAATGAGAAATATCTGTTGAGGAAGAGTCGAAGTGTATACAACAAAGAGTATCGATGGCCCCACCAAGTTTCCAACACACCCATGGTGATGTTAATCAGGATTCCTGCATTGCATTTGCTTTTCTAAAGATCTGGAACACCAGGTTTGGGCCATTTAGCCACACCCTGACAACATTTGTTGCCAGCGGTGTAGACATTAATGGCTGTGTTGAGTTATTGTGAGGGGACAGCAAATTTACACTGTTACATAACCTGTACACTCACTACTTTACATTGTAGCAAAGTGCCATGTCTTCAGTGTTGTCACATGAAAAGATATAATCAAATATTTACAAAAATGTGAGGGGTGTACTCAGTTTTGTGAGATACTGTATTTACATCAATGGCCCTAGATTTTACTTGACAAAATAAGGGCTGCAGCATACAAAGCTTTGATTTTAACCGTTAAACACCCTTTTTGACAGCTTTGTAAAAAAAACACAACGAAAATCTCCATCTCTGGTGTAAGATTGTGTATATACTGTTTGTGTACAGTAAGTGTATTTCTACAATACATTGTGATACCACTTAATAATCCAGACATTATAACATACAAAAAACAAAGCTAGATAACCAAATCGGCATGGTTGCATTTATTAAGAATTTCCAAACCCCCTTAGTGACATTGTTCCTTGTGTTAACACCTTAGGACACTGTTTCCATACATGCTTTTCTTAACAAACAGAACAGATTGAGCCAGTCCCACACATCATTGTTAGGCCAGAAACATGTGTGCCAGCATCACCGTCAAACACCAGGCATTCAGTCTGTCAAGACATGTACTCGTCCTTACAGTCACGCTGCCAGTAGTAGTCAGATGTAAACCAGTTCACAAAGAATCGTTTGCAGTCCTTTTCCTCCTGAAGAGTCGATTTCCTTTAGCCTGGTCTCTTGCCAGAGATGTTGTGATCACCATCTCCTCTAATAACGAAACCATTGAAGAAAACCAACCCTCAACCACCTCCTATGTACAGCCATCTTTTTTATTAAGGCCAAACTTGGTCTTTCAAACTTTTACCCTGAACAATAATCCTTTGGTCTTTGAGCAACAGAGATGAAGGTAAAAAAGAGATTAAAAAAAGTTACAAAAGACAGGGACTATCCAAGGAAGGGTTGTGAAACCCCTAGTTTTAATTTGAGCCAACATGGGAATGTACTGTATGTTGGAAGCAAAAAAGCTGTATAGACAACACTCAGTGTCATAGACAAAGTCAGAAAATTGTGGTTTACTAAGGTAATAAGACCAGTCTTTGTTTATTAACTGGAACTGGAGTCAAAAGCCTTAATTGAAAACTGGACATTGTCCCCAAAAAATTTAAACACGATATTATTATATATTGATTGGTTTGTGTCCTATGAAGTTAAAGTGAATGCTAGACATTTTTTTTTAAATATTCTACAATATGTGATCAGAATAAAACCCTGAGTAGCGTACCACATTATTTAACAATACGTAGGAAAAGCCAATTAAAGCATCTGAAAGAACTGTTAAGTCAAGCAGCTATTTTTAAGCACTGGTTTAACTGTGAAAAAAGCGAATGGTCTGCATTGAATCATTTACTTCACTATATTATTGAGGTAATGCTTTCACTGTAAAGCAGTGCCTCTCCTAAATCCTCTCAGTTCTCAACAGTTCTAAAGATAGTTTAAACAAACCGCAGATCTCTTTAAAGTCTATCGTGATGGCTTCCATTAAAACCCACAAATATGTAATATCACTGGAGCTACATACATTATTTGGTCATCAACACTGGTGCGGTTCAGCGGGCTCGCCATATGTTAAAAACCAACACTGTTTCACAAGAAATGTAGGCAACAACTCCTTGTTTACACTTTGTGTAACATCAAGTACTTCCAACTTCAAAACTGCTGGGCTAATTTTTGTTACAGCACAATGAACAAAATCCAACAACATTTAAAAAAATAACAAGCATACACACCCATTTACCTACTCACACACTATACGGTCCATGGGTACAACGCCCCTGTGCAAACTCAACTGGAGCACAACTGATTCAAAGTGCCTGTTTATTGTCAAATGGAGAATAGAGGCAGGTGAAGACACTTAAATGCCTTGGCTCCTTAAGGCACTCGCAGGGACCACAGGAAAAATAAACTACTTTAGGTTAATTATCTTAAGCTATGTAATGGGGCGGCAGACTTTATGAACTGTTTTCTGGAGCCTTAAAGTAAGACATTTCAGAAACACATATACAGTGAACACCTAAGCCCCTATTCAAAGAAACAAAGTTAGGCGATGGTTTGGCATCGGTCATAGCCATGATACATTTCAAAATAGGAATTCAGTTTTGCTCAGGTCTGCTCAAAATTATCCAAGCGTTAAGGCTACACATGCCTGTCTTAACTCTAGAAATAACAATTAAATGCCTATGACTTAACATATTATGGTTGATAGCGAACACCTTAAATAAAATGTATTGTATACAAAAACACAAAGATACATTTTGGTCATAACATAAGAAAATGTGTGGAATTACGATGTCAATGGTTTAAGTCCCTTAAAACCGATCATTACACTACATTATCCAGCCTGGAAAATTATTACTACATTATTATCACAAAAGTCAAATTAGAAAGTAGAATAATCTCAGCAATTCCTCTCTTTCATGCAGGTTTTCTATGACTACCATGGTCCACCATAAAGGAAACCAATAAAGAGAAACTGCCCAAATAACATCCAGGTCTCTATTTCCAATAAGCTTTTGGGCAACCCCTGAGGAGGCCCCGAGGAACTGGGCAGCCATTTTGGATCAGAATGATAACATCAGGGCTGATGAAAGGCTCCGCCTCTACAGGTTGTCGTACATGTGCAGGGTACGCTCCAGCTGCTGACCCACACGCTGGTAGAAGGCAATCTGCTGTTTGAGGTAGGCCTGCATCATCTCCTTGAAGTCCACCTCGCGGCGTTTGTGGAAGTGGTTCATCTCTGCCTGCAGAGCAAATCCCACTGTCCGGCAGCGTTTACGTACTCCGTCTGCCTCGTCCTGGTCCATCTTCCCTTCATCGCTCATCCGCTGACTCTCTTTGACCTTGGCGAATGCACCTGCGAGTCAGAGAGTTAGTGGTTAGCTAGTGCCAATACACGAGAGGTGTTAATACCCGTGGAGAGGAATGTCAGCTGTTAAGTAACTACTGATGAAATGAAATGCTATAACAAGTGGAGAAAAAGGGTTAGCAGTTAATACATATAGGTCCAAGGCCCAATGAGCTGCAATCCGATATCACAACCCAATCCCAAACAAGTGGTGGTGGTAGCCAAACCGCTTTGGAACATTGTTTTAGTAAAATAACAGTATTTAACGTGTCAAATAACTTCATTAAAACAACAGCAATTAAATACTAACATTGTCACATAATTGTTTAATGTGAACATAATTTTTCTACATATTGATAACTCTATCAGTTTCACTACATACAGTGGGGAGAACAAGTATTTGATACACTGCCGATTTTGCAGGTTTTCCTACTTTTCCTACCTACAAAGCATGTAAAGGTCTGTAATTTTTATCATAGGTACACTTCAACTGTGAGAGACGGAATCTAAAACAAAAATCCCGAAAAATCACATTGTATGATTTTTAAGGAATTAATTTGCATTTTATTGCATTACATAAGTATTTGATACATCAGAAAAGCAGAACTTAATATTTAGTACAGAAACCTTTGTTGGCAATTACAGAGATCATACGTTTCCTGTAGTTCTTGACCAGGTTTGCACCCACTCCTCCATTCAGACCATATCCAGATCCTTCAGGTTCCGGGGCTGTCGCTGGGCAATACAGACTTTCAGCTCCCTCCAAAATGTTCTATTGGGTTCAGGTCTAGAGACTGGCTAGGACGGAGCCACTCCTTAATTGCTCTGGCTGTGTGTTTCGGGTCGTTGTCATGCTGGAAGACCCAGCCACGACCCATCTTCAATGCTCTTACTGAGGGAAGGAGGTTGTTGGCCAAGATCTCGCGATACATGGCCCCATCCATCCTCCCCTAAATGTGGTGCAGTCGTCCTGTCCCCTTTGCAGAAAAGCATCCCAAAAGAATGATTTTTCCACCTCCATGCTTCACGGTTGAGATGGTTTTCTTGGGGTTGTACACATCCTTCTTCTTCCTCCAATCACATCGAGTGGAGTTCAGACCAAAAAACTTTGTCTCATCAGACCACATTATTTTCTCCCATTCCTCATTTGGATCATCCAGATGGTCATTGGCATACTTCAGACGGGCCTGGACATGCGCTGGCTTGAGCAGGGGGACCTTGCGTGCCCTGCAGGATTTATCCATGACGGCGTAGTGTGTTACTAATGGTTTTCTTTGAGACTGTGGTCCCAGCTCTCTTCAGGACATTCACCAGGTCCTGCCATGTAGTTCTGGGCTGATCCCTCACCTTCCTCATGATCATTGATGCCCCACGAGGTGAGATCTTGCATGAAGCCCCAGACCAAGGGTGATTGACCGTCATCTTGAACTTCTTCCATTTTCTAATAATTGCACCAACAGTTGTTGCCTTCTCACCAAGCTGCTTGCCTATTGTCCTGTAGCCCATCCCAGCCTTGTGCAGGTCTACAATTTTATCCCTGATGTCCTTACACAGCTCTCTGGTCTTGGCCATTGTGGAGAGGTTGGAGTCTGTTTGATTGAGTGTGTGGACAGGTCTTTTCTACAGGTAACGAGTTCAAACAGGTGCAGTTAATACAGGTAATGAGTGGAGAACAGGAGGGCTTCTTAAAGAAAACAGGTCTGTGAGAGTCGGAATTCTTACTGGTTGGTAGGTGATCAAATATTTGTAAGTAGGAAAACCTGCAGAATCGGCAGTGTATCAAAAACCTGTTCTCCCCACTGTATGTCAAAGGTAAAAATGCTTCTATGAAGGCCTGCTGACCTAAAAAAACTAAAACTAGTTTATGTAATCAATGTTCTTCCCCCTAAAAAAACCTCTAGTTAATTCCAGGACATCGTCGGTTTAACTGGAAAAGGTGTCCAAAAAAAACCTAGCCATCTGACGATGTTCTTCCCTAACAAAAAAAAAAACAACCAAACGACATAATCTGTTTCAGTCCCATAACTCAAGGGGTTGTCCTGTCATAATTTCTTTACTCTCAACTTGTAAGACCATTTCATTGTTTGGTACCGGACCATTCAAGTAACGCACAAGTATGCGGGCAGTTGCTACAATTACTTTAGTAAACTTTGTTTGCTATTATGCTTAGTTTGTTAAAGTTTGTATCTATCTATAAAGTTATTGTTCAACTGTTTTAATAGCGCAAATTAATACAGTCACATGAATGAAAATCATTGCTAAAACTGGTCATTCTTTTGATGATAGTTCAATGAACAGTATGTTATTTGATGGGCCATAGGGTGTTTAACGTGGTAGAGCAGTTGGCTAGCTACCCGTAAAATAGACCTGCTATGATCCGTTGAGAAAGTAGTTTGCTATTAGTTAATTAAAGATACCAGGTAGGAGCTATGACCTGGATAGAGCAGTTAACTGATTTCTAATACAAAGAGATGCTACTACCTGAGAAGAGAGCAGCTACGGATTTAATGCTACTACCTGTAGAGAGAGAGAGAGCAAGGCAGATCAGCCAGCTACCTATAAAACAGAGATGCTACTTCCATTGCATGCTGTGGTCCAAGCATGAACTGGAAAAAATAACAGCTTAAAAATAATATTTGGGGTTAATATTTGGATTGTTTTATTTTATTTTAAAGTGTATTGTAAGTGCTTTAAAAGGTAACCAGTTTTGTATCAGACAACAACATATTATGGTTTGCTACTGTTGTTAATATTAAAATAATTATTGTAATATTAAAGTATTTCTGTACCTTGTTTCCAAGTGAACTACGAAAATAGTACAAACTAGCCATATTCATAGTTGCTTGGTTGGTTCTTGGTTGCATCATCTTCACAGTATCTTCACAGCATCTTCACAGCAAAATAGTTGTGTTCTTGCTCAACAAGCTCAAAAGATGGCACCCTTATTTTACATTCATATACCATGTTCTATGTTTAAAACCTTGATTATAATTTATGTAAATGTAGGTAATTCAGAAGATGCTATTATCCATCTTAAATTCTGTATTACACATTTGGTGAAGCATTGCACTCACAAGACCAGGGTTGTGGGTTCAGTTCAGTTCTCCACCATGTTGTAAATGACCCATATTTAACCATTTAGCTTTACCACACTCTCCATGAGTGAGATGCATACTAACAGGCATTTCACTGCTTACTCAGTGGTATTTAGCAACATACATTTTTTTAAGTAAATCACTTAAAGCAAAGAAAACCAGATGAATCAGGCATTATACAGATTTGTAGTTAATTAATAATTACTCATCAACATGTATTGTAAAACAGTATTACAGGCGCCTAATTTGTGTTTTAAATAGTGTTTGTGTTTTGAAACCAGTATGACTGTAAATCACTAGACTTTCAAAGGCTCAAGTCTTTATTGTAATTATCTATGAAAACAAGTTTTATAATAACACAGGAGTTATTATGGACAGTTATAGTCAGTGTTGTATTGCATAATAAAGGGTAATAGAACTTGCTATACCATGAACATCATGGAGAGTGTTACTACTTATTCTAATGGTCTTTAAATGATTTTGGACAACGAGTCAGAATTAAGTTTTAAGCTATCTCAAAGGTAAGTCGTAAAACCAATACTTTGCATAACTAAAATATCCATCCTAACATATCATATTGTGCCACACATTTGAATTTCTAATCAAATATCTCCTCAAAAACTAAATGTACATCACTTTTCAACACTGTAATTTGCTCTGGATATCAACATCAACTAGCAAACAACCACATATAACCAGATTTATAGAAATTGCAATTACATTACCTTTCAGACTCAAAACATGGCAGTACAATGGCTTGTGTCAAAATTGCACTTCCAACAAGATTGAAAGCAGTTTAAATTTAAATCTGTTGGCTAAATCCAATCATGCAATAGCGGAATGCCCACTGTCTGATTTTACACTGACAATGGAAAACATGCATGTTGTCAACGCTCCTGATGTTGTTGTTCAATGTGAAGGTTTGAGTGCTCTACTAAGAGAAAGGGCACTGTGTTTGTACGGTTTCTATGGAATTCCATGCAGGCTGAGTAAGCATGAAGGACATTTTATGGATGTTCCAGAGGTACTGGTGGGACTGATGAGCAAGGCTCTGACCTAGATAATTCTATCATGTTTTCCACCATCAGGAAAAAATCTGCACAGCTCGACAAAAACAATAGTATGAGAAGGGAGTCTACTGATGCACTGTTTCTAGATATCCTTGAGATAAAAGATGGTTGCATAAAGAACATTTTGATACTACTCTATAATTTGTGTTTTCATAGACGTGTGTTAAATATCCATTGCCTATGTACGTGGATTGTAATGTTACATAATAAGTAGATATTGTGGCTTGGGTTGAACAAGTGGTCTAAGGCCCTGCCTTTAGTGCACATGTGCTGCAGCAATATGGGTTGCAGTATAGTGCCAGATTTGTTTATCTAGTTGAACCAGACTACTCTCCTCAGCTACCACATGCCTTGTCACCATTCTAGGCAGTGGAGTAATTGAGCCATTTTAAAAGTGACAATGTGCGAGCGAAACTGGTAAGCAAGCCATGCTATGCAAACAAGGATGAGGGACTGATAGAGGAGTAAGAAACAGAGGTGAGACCGGGGTTGGGGGAGATATTAACTATATACACAATCCCTTTGGTGGATTAAACACAGGAATCTCCATTAGTTTGGTTTGTGCTCCTTTCCCACAAGCTACTGGGTTTTAACATACGGGGATGTGCCAATGACGAGGCAGGACTTTTTTGCTTACACCGAAATCGACAAACTTGTTGACCTGACCATGCTATATGAGAGGGAAAATCATTCTGTGTGACAGCCTGCGTTTGTCCACGTAACGTTCTTCTTTAGTCCGTCCTAACCCCAAAATTCACTTGTGGGACATTTTGATAAATTGTATAGTCTTGAAAATGAAAAACCAACAACAACCACAGAGCTGTGACACATACAAATTATGTGATCGTTTATATATACATGTTTTTCTTATGACTATGCTTTGTTGTGTTTTGGTCGTTGCAGTCACGACTCAGTGGGTTGATTAGTTAACAAATGTACTGAAAGTGTAAAGTTTATACCTTACCTAAGCATCCATGTAGGTGTGTGGTTGTGGACCTGTTCCTCCTCTATTAGTGAAGACAGAGAGCACGATCTCAGCACAGGCTTAGTTCCCCCGTTTTTGAGACAAACCAGTCTAATATTAGGCAAGCCAGAACTAGGCCTTCTGGTTCTCATAACAGGCCAAATGTATTACATTGTTCTGCATGGGTGTATAAGCCTGACGCAGAACTGAGCAATCTGCGGCACACCTTTATTCATCCAGCCCTAGTCGTTTGAAGCATGGGTTAGATATGAAGCTATGCAGTCATTGTGCACTGCCATACAAGAGCATCACAATAGCTTCTCTTGTAGATCAACCCAGTAAACTGACCGTTTACACTGTAACACAGCATCATAATTACATATTTAGCGTCCATCACTTGACCACTTCACCTCTGTGTCTAGTTAAACAGAAAGCTTCAAAAAGACAAATCCAAAACAGTTGTTCCATTGGAAAACAGAATGTGGCTTGTGACCAGTGGGGAGCCGATGACTGACCGTGGAAGTCACTGCATTGTGGAGAACGGTGGGGGGGACTGATATTGTACCAAGCACAGCAGTGAACTGGTGAGATATTCTCACACACACACACACACACACAACCACAACCCTTCCATCTGGTGGTTAAAAAAAGAATCACGTGTGCACACATCATCACTATGAGATCACCAGGAATGACACTCTTGCATGTAATTCTCTCATCCACTAGATTTTTCCATTGTATTGTACAAAAGAATTAATCGCTAGCAGCACTTCGCCAAAGCAACTTCTTTGGAAGGCATGCTAAATAACATCTGAAAGAGTCATTTGAATGTCAATGGTTTGCTTTGCCTTAAAGTACCAGTTTTTCTTGTTAAAAGAATATTGTCTGAGTTTCCTGGCCACAACATCATTATCAACACCTCACTGGCTTAAAAATAGGATTTTATGCCAGAATTAAAATGTGACCGCATGTCAATTCATTGGCTCACATGTTGGCTTGAAGTTGTTCATTCCTACTCAGGGCTAAGGAATGGGAAATGAAAGGCCTAAACTGATGACAGAAGAAACATGTCTAGGTTATTTAATAACATAATGGAATACTTAATGTATACACATAAATGGTTCATACACCGATCAGCCATTACATTACGACCACCAGCCTAACATTGTGTAGGTTCTCTTTTGACACCAAAACCCCCCTGACCCATCGAGGCATGGACCCTATAAGACCTCTGCAGGTGTCCAGAGGTATCCACTGGAGCCACGCAGCCCCATACGCAACAAACTACAATGCATTGTGTGTTCTGACACCTTTCTATCAGAACCAGCATGAACTTTTCCAGCAATTTGATCAACAGTTGCTGGTCTGTTGGATCAGACCTGCATTCGCTCCCCACGTGCATCAAAGAGTCTTGGCCACCCATGACCCTGTGGCCAGTTCACCACTTTTCCTTCTTTGGACCACGTTTGATAGATACTGACCACTGCAGACCGGGAACACCCCACAAGAGCTGTCATTTTGGAGATGCTCTGACCCAGTTTTTAACCATCACAATTTGGCCCTTGTCAAAGTCGCTCAGATCCTTACGCTTGCCCATTTTTCCTGCTTCTAACACATCAAGGACACAATGTTCACTTACTGCCTAATATATCCCACCCACTGGCAGGTGACATGATGACAAGATTATCAGTGTTATTCACTTCACCTGTCGGTGGTCATAATGTTATGGCTGATCGATGAATATTATCAGTGTTATTCACTTCACCCGTAAGCGGTCATAATGTTATGACTGATCGGTGTATATTATAAGTGTCATTCACTTCACCTGTCATTATTCATAAACTTATGGCTGATCGGTGTATATTATCAGTGTTATTCACTTCACCTGTCAGCGGTCATAATGTTATGGCTGATCGGTGTAAATTATCAGTGTTATTCACTTTACCTGTCAGCGGTCATAATGTTATGGCTGATCGGTGTAAATTATCAGTGTTATTCACTTTACCTGTCAGCGGTCATAATGTTATGACTGATCGGTGTATATTATAAGTGTCATTCACTTCACCTGTCATTATTCATTAACTTATGGCTGATCGGTGTATATTATCAGTGTTATTCACTTCACCTGTCAGCGGTCATAATGTTATGACTGATCGGTGTATATTATAAGTGTTATTCACTTCACCTGTCATTATTCATAAACGTATGGCTGATCGGTGTATATTATCAGTGTTATTCACTTCACCTGTCTGTGGTCATATTGTTATGGCCAAAAAAGAGCAACTGCTTCCTCAGAACCAAAATTCAGAATCGGACAAAAATGAACGGACTGGCCCAACTTCTCATGTATTTTCCATCCTCTAACCTTACCCTAACTAAAACAACCCTCATCCATCAGCCAAAGCAGGGATTCTGTATTGAGCCCTTTGCTGTCACACAAGCATGCGCTTGTATGCGCCGTGCAGACACCTCTTAGCACTGACGGCTATCATCTCCATCTCAACCCCTGTCAGCTTCATTGGGTCTGCAGACAGGGAGCACAGGTGTTAAGAAACTGTAATAGCTCAATGATATGTCCTGCTATCGGGAAAGAGAGTTGACCAAGTGGAAGTGTGGGAGTTGAAAAAGCCAGAGGGACAAGCATTGACGCTAAGCTGCCAGATCATTTCCCCAAAACAAATAGGACCATTTTGGCATAACAGGTACATTTTATTTCTTTAACAACATAGTAAACATAGCAATATAGGAAGTGTTCAGAATGTGTAGAATACATGGTTAGATTCAACATGCAGTTTATTTCTCTAGAACAGAGGCATGCAATCTAGGACACCAGACAGCCGGCTGGGAATGCAAATACATTTGGATAGACTGCGTGACAGTCCTACCCTTTGTCAAGATTTATATGTGGGCCAATAAACACAAGGAAAACATGGCCCTGGGTGGAGCAAGGGGATTCAAGTAGAACGAAAAGCACTTCACCAGGTTTCCCAAAAAACATAATTAGTGAAATTCTTTACAAGGCTTTATGGTCCGTATCTACAGTATGCTTAAGCTATTGTGAAGTGTGACACATTTTCGCCAATAGAACATACAATTCCGGACTGGATAGACACTGTATGCTCTAGGACCACATCAATAGTGCGCTGCCTGACTCAAAATGGTCTATGCTGTAATATCAATTATCTTTGTCTGGGGCAGAGCTCTTCACTCAGACCCTGTCATTCCTGGATCAGGGCCATAAGCCTCTCTCAGTCCTGCGCTCCATTGCAAGAACAGATGAAAAGCTCATTTGGGCCAGACATTCAAAAAACCAGGCAAACACCTCTATGCATTTCTGGGCAAGAAAACTCTAATAGATGGATGTGACTTTCCTGTGTTCTGCCACATATGACTCTTCAAAGTCACACTGGCCATCTGGGCAGTAGGAACTGGGAAAGTGATACCTAATTCTCTGACTAAAATGTGTCTGAGATGGCAGACTAGCCTGAGGTATATATACATGGGTTTTGCTATTCTATTGCTATGCTATTTAGGAGCACCTTTGCTTCTCTTGATGTAAAGCCATCTTGGACTTCATGGAAATATAAAAACACAAAAAGATCTAAATAATATTTGATTTCCCAGACTGTGCAGGGCTTGTGGTCAGGCAGTAATGCTCCTGGCTTGGACAAATACCCCCACACCCAACCGGATACTGGAGTTCAGGTCCGTACTCCAACCCAGCAATCTGTCTCCCACCTACTGTATTCCTATCCCCTCGGTCATTTCATTAATCATTCCTCCAAGTGTAGGGAAAAAATACATGTTTTTTTTTTCATTTTAGAAAGCTATGTCATCATTAGAAAATCCATTTGAAATTGTTAGCACAGCTGAAAAATGTTGTTCTGATTAAAAAGGCAATAAAACGGTCCTTATTTAGACTAGCATATCTAAAGCATCAGCAATTGTGGGTTCCTTTCATTACAGGCTCAAAATGTCCAAAGAACCTCCTTCTGAAACTTCTCATTCTTATTCTGAGAAATGAAGCCTACTCCATGTGAACAATTGCCAAGGAACTTAAGATGTCGTACAACTTTGTGAACGCACTGTCTCTAACCAGAATAGAAAGAGGAGTTTGAGGCCCCGGTGCATCAATGAGCAGGAGGACAAATGTATGAGAGTGTCTAGTTGGAGCAGCAGACGCCTCCCTGCTCCTCAACTGGCAGCTTCATGAAATAGTCCCACAAAACACCAGCCTCATGTCAACCGGGACAAGGTGGCTACGGCATGCAGGCCTATTATTCCAATCTTCCTCTGTCTAGTGTCTGTATTCATTTGCCCATCGTAAAAACTTTTTATTGGGCAGTCTGAGATATGGCTTTTTCTTTGCATCTCTGCTTAGTAGGCCAGCATTACGGTGGTGCCTCTTCCCTTGACCCCAAACCATTGAAATATGTACTGTTAAAAAACAAATAAGGGAACACTTAATTCACACATCATGCCTCAATTAACTAAATATATGACATTTCCAAATCTTTACGGTACATGGTGTAATTCCTTGATAACAAAATGCTGTAACAATGGTCAATGGAAACCAAAAACTGATTGAGGGCTGGATTCAAGGGCTTTGGTACGGGAACTTAAGTTCCTCCACACCAACCTGGTCAAACCATGTCATTATGGACCCCTCTTTACGCACTGGGGCACAGTCAACTGGACTGTCACAAAGTTGGAAGCACCCAATTGTCTAAAGATTCTTTGTATCGTGTAGAATTAAGATGACCGTTCACTGGAACTAAGGTAAGGCCTAGCTTAAACCCTGGAACCCAGCCTCAGACCCTTATCCCTCTTCCACCAAACGTTAAAGTAGGCAATATGCATCCGGTAGGTTGCACTCTCTTGGCGTCCAGCACACCTAGATTTGCCCATCAGACTGCCAGCTAGCGAAGCAAGCGAACACGTCTCCACTGCTCCAGAGTCTAGTGGTGGCGTGTTTTACACCACTCCAGCCAATGCTTGGCACTGCGCATGTTGTGTGGCTTGCGTACAGCTGCATGGCCATGGAAACCCAATTCGTAAAGCTCTCAATGCACAGTTCTTGTGCTCGTGTTTCCATAGGCAGTGTGGAATTCTGTGGTGAGTGATGCAACAGATCATAGTCAGCGTCCCTCACCACATGGATTCAAACTGCCTCTGGATGCAACATCGGCACAAGAACTGTGCGTCTCAGCACTCGGTGGCCCCGCTTTGTGAGTTTGCGTGGCCACTTTGTGGTGGGGCTGTTGTTGCTCCTAAATGGTTCCATTTCACAATTATAGCACTTACTGTTGACCAGGGCTGATCTAGTAGGGCACAAATGTCACAAACTGACACGTGTTAAATGTGACATCCTATGACAGTGCCACGTTTAAAGTCACTGAGGTCCTCAGCACAATCCATTGTGCAACCAATGTTTGTCTATGGAGATTTCATGGCTGGATTTTATGCTGAAACACCTAGGCTCAATAATTAGTAGGAGTGTCCACATACTTTTGGCTATATAGTGTACTTCTGAAATTAAAAGCTTTTTAAAAAAAGAAATATATATATCGATTTGCCATTTGTAAACTCCTCTTTGTTATGAAAGATATAAAAACTTGTCACGTCTCCACCTGGTGGCGGCCGCTCCCCTGTTCGTGTAGCCATCCAACGTTCGACGCCGCCGGCCTTCTAGATACCACCGTCCCTGTTTGTCTTGTTCCCCATGTCCAGTGAACGCATCCCTCCCTGATTCCCGTCAGCTGATGCTCATTGCCGGAGTATTTAATCCCTCATGTGTCTTGTCTCTGCGTTCGTTATTGTCATACTTTTTCTTGTCTGCACGGATGTGCTTTGAGGAAAGAACATTCTCTCTCTGTTCTAATTAGTTACTCTATAAGAGTTCGACTGCGCTACCACATCTATATTTATAGGTGAAATAAAACCTATTTCAAACAACGCTTATCTGCATTTTGGTCCAATCCTTGAAATACATCACAAAACAAAACACTGCTAGTGAAAGACACCGCCATATTACATTCCCATAGTGGCCCAGTTCAATACACCCAGTCGCTTTAGACATGAGCATCAGCTAAATGACAATGTAAATGGATAGCGAAACGCACTCGCAATGTTTCTTGAAACTAGCTGTGTTTCTACCGATAACCTCCTCCTTACTACTTCCTTTTGACTCTTTCTCTTTTGGCTGGTGCAACCAGATCCAGGTTACCTTGCATGGGAGCTGTCAACTCACATTACATCTTATGCAACATGTGAACAGTAGAACAATATCACAGACATCTGCGAATTTCACTTCCTGGAATGTGTTCCCTTGGCTTCTTTGTTTAAGATTGCAGAAGGTGATTTGTCCTTGGTGGTGGCAGCTAGTCTAGCTACACTGTGGAGCTCAAAGGAAAAACACACAAGATAACAAGGCTCTACCCACTCAAGGCTCCACCCACAAGCACTATTGCTCATTGTTAAGCTATGATGTCATGTGGATGGGGCATGTATTGTATCATCGACATCCATTGAAATCATTGGTATCTCAGTGGTAAAAGCAGTCCAAGTGGTATTTTGCTTTCACACTGAAGTCTTTAAAAAGATCTGTGTACCAAAATGCATGTTGGCAAACCTTTAAAACACCACTGAACTGTAAATGTCATAATATATTTCCTGACTGCTGAATCACCATTATTCTTAAATTTGACTTCAACAGAACATATTGGGAATATTTTCCTAATTCTAATAAGAGTTCTAATAAGAAATAAGCATCATGTGACTTTATCGTTTGATGTGGCATATAAACGAAGAGTTTGATACCCTATACAAAGCCTGTACGATATATGTTTATAAAAAATGTACGTGTTTTTTAATTAATTTTTTAATTAACATTTAGAAGGCACTCTTAAGTCGAATTGTGTGTTCACCTAACCTAAAACAGCCTTTTTAGACAATTTAACAAATAAAATGATAATGTTTTGTGATCACGCTACATATTCCCATATGTTGTGCAATCCTGTTGCGGCTGATTGCATTCATGGTGTAAGGTAAATCAAATGTGTTTTTATTTGTTCTTTACATTGCATAGGACCTGGTTCGGATTGACTCCTACGTAATTAAAACCACCTAGACGACTATCCAGACACCTACATTTCTGTGTCAGAGGGAATAAATCAAAGATAAAAGGTGTAGACATGAACTGACAGAGAGAAAGCAAGAAAAGGGGAGAAAAGGGGAGTGGTAGAAAATAGAGAAGGACAGAGACAAGGTGAGAAGAATAAGGCTGAGGAAGAGAAGTGATAGAATGATCAAAATGGCAGAAAAGACAGAGGAAAATAAACAGTAAACAGTGAACTCGGACCTTCTGCAGCCTCTCCTGCCAGGTCTGGCTTCATCAATGCCACATGTAGCTGACACCACACCCTACCAAGTTAGAACCGCTACTCCATGAGGACACACATCTAGCCATCCAACAACAATTTCAAATAATAGTAATTGTCATGTACAATACCAGTCAAACATTTGGACACACTCACTTGAATGGGTGTGGTGCAAACTTTAAACTGTTATGGGAGTTATGCTGTGAGGAGGGGAGGGAAAATGTTAAGGAAGAGGCGAACTCAGGTTTTGTGTGTGTGTGTGTGATTGGTATGTTGTCACAGCCTGATCCAGTTCAGAAGAACATGTGTGCCTTTGAGGAAAGCGCTCAGGGTTTAGCAGAGGAAGTAATAACCAATGGTAAAGAATGGCCGCTCCAAATTTGTTGTGAAAATATGCCTAGAATCATGGGTTCAAAACAAACAAAGAACCTTACGAAATGTATCGATATGATATTCTTCTTAGCTGTGTCCATTAGCCTAGTATCAAGTTTTCAGAGCTGAAAGAGGAATTTGTGACTCCCTGCATTATTGCAATTCTATTTGGTAATCCAAGCGCAAAAAGTGCATTTATAATATTTGTTGCTGATATTTATAATTAGATCTGACACCCACTCCCTTTACAGCACAGACGGCTGTTCCTTGTTATCACCCTCCCCTGTGTTCCATGGATCCTTATTGTCCCTATATAAGTTCCCACTGTATCTGGTCTGTCATTGTTTGGTTACATCTTTTTGTACTGTTGTGTTTTCATGTTTTCTTTCCAGTCTCCCTGCGCCTGTGTCCTGCCTCCCTGTTGCCATGTTACAACAGCCAACAACCAACAACTACATCCGTAACAGACTATCCGCCATAACACCAATTACATTTATAAACGACTTTCAACTCATGGACAATCAAGGGTGCAGTGCAAATTTTCCAAGCACCATATTGTTAGGCAAACACAATGTTGTTATCTTAAGATTAACATTCACTGACGCCCTTATTTACCATGGACCACTAAAAAGAAATGTGTCTTCCAATGCCAGAAGGCCACTCCCCTTTCCTTCACCTGATTAGTGGGATGTTTGAGATGAGAAGCATGTTCTTGGTATGCTGGTAGTCAGACGGACCTGCTCAAATACTGCCCCGGCCTGACGGCATATACAGACACGTCCCGGTTACGAGCTGTCAGCTATGACTGGACGTTTTTTGACAACGTGTCCCTTGAACTACATGTTGCTACGAGACCAGGCAGATACCTAGCAGCCCAAAGCTACGCTGACCAAGCAGATTCAGCTGCCTTGCATGTGCCAGAACATTACATTCCTGGGTCTTTACTTACAGAGCTGAGCAGCTTACAACGACTTAACAACCGCGCAATGCATTTGCCTGCTGGATTTTCATCTAAAGCAGTGAATAAAATAAAAAGGATACATTTAGAGACACTACAAAACATATCATGCAATGTTGCCATCGTACAGGAAACTTCAACGTGCTTATATCAGCTGTCTGTGTTTGTTTGTATCTGGTGCTAGTGGTTGTATACAATTCCAGAACTATTTACAAGATCACGACTGTTGATGTAATAGAAGTCCATCTGTCATTCTCTTTACTAGTGTTAACAAGAGAAAAAATAGTATTATGCAATTGTAACAAAAACATTTGATTGCAAACATACTGTGTGTTTCCTCTTACAGTGTTTTCAAACTAATCATACTCAGCTTCAGAAATGTTTGGGATGTTTAGTTATTATTCCACTGACCATAGTGACAAGGTAGTCAAACGAGTTGGATTTAAGAGAAACGGCGACAGTACTTCTTAAAGACGAGTTTGTTAAAACTGTCATCATCCATCAAATCAGGGAACCACAGATTTCAGAGTGAGATTCTACCCGTACTGCTGCAGGCTAAACGCATTCGCCTGCAATGTCATCCAGTTATGACTCCAGCAGTGACCCTTGGTTAATAACAAATATACCGTAGCCTCCTATCCATGTGGTTGACAGATGCGACATATACAGTATCCTCTGGAAATCAATTGTTTGTCTGGCCCACATTGGCAACATTTACAAAACCAATCAAAATTAAACCGCTACATCAACTAAGTCTAGCATAAGTTGAAGCAGCAAGTACCAACACAATTACAAATGTAGGGGAAAGACAAAGTTGGTGGATCCTTGATCATTTCCATTCAGAAAGAATTTGGATTTCCAGTTTAATATGATGTTGCTAGAGTGAGCCATGAACCAGATCGTTACAGTGTCCCAACATTATCAGAGTGAAATATGGGAAAGCTGCTGGCATTTGACATGCGGACACAATTGCGGAGACATCACTCCAATATAATTGTCAGTGGAGCTAAGAGTTTTAGAGTCACACACGTGCTTATCGGGAAGAAGTACTGCAGGAGGCAGTGCCTGAGTAGAAACTAGAGAGGCCAAATACCCCAAATCCTGTCACAACAGAAACATGTTTAATGCTGTTAAAAAGGGTGGACTTTTGTGGAGCCACAAATTGGCTGTTTTTGCACATAAAGTTTGCATCTCAAAAGGCGATGACCCAGTGACTCTGAAGAGTGGTGGTCCTATTCCTTGGGAACACCACAGACCGATGTCATGGAGACAAAGCAGGAGATGTTTCAGCTTGTTCATGATGTCCTGACCAGGTGGAACTCCATTTATGACAGGATTGAGAGATGCCTGGAGCAACAGCTAGGCGTCTACCTACACGGATGGACAGAGTGGCAATAAAGACACATCATTCAGGTTCTCAAACCCCTGATGAGCTATGAGACTTTCCAATTGTGTCCATGACTCTCTGACAGCAGAGATCCTTCAGAACTCCACAGAGGTATTGCCAAACTTAAACTGACTAAAGTGTCACTAGTACGGCATTGTTGTATTATTAATGTTATTAATTATCATGTTCATAATTTTTACATTTTACATATAATGTTCATAATTTTTACATTAAAATCACATTACAGCTTCAATAGCATTAACAGGTATATGGCTACATCTAGATTGTGTTAGAAGATATTAATTTGCCGATTTGTCCATTTTCATCCAATCCATTACAAGCATAATACTTCAGTTTACACCAGCCATCAGGTGACTGCAGGGTCACAGAAACCCCTCTAATCCCAGAAGCAGCCAGGCTCACAAGCATCTGGGTCTTCTTCAGCAAGGAACTCAGCCACAACAGACAAGGTAGTGTTTGGGGAGCTGCGATTTGGGGAAGTGTTTGGGGAACAGCAAAAAGAAGAAACAACCCCATCACCTGTGGACACCGGTCCAGTTGCATTGTGGAAAGACAATCAGCATTAAAAACCCACACGGGACAGTTGGCACCTATCAACGATACCCATCAGTACCAGCAACCTCTTTATCAAGTGAGAGAGGGATCTCAACGGCGGCGGATTGTGACGGCATTCAGGTCTTCCCCAACACCAGCGAACGTGGATGTCTTCAAGATGAAGAACTTTTAAATATAGACCAGTCGGTCGTTTGTTTGCTGTCGAGAGCCAGAGAGGCCTCCTTGTTTATGTTGACCATAAATCATGTGATTTAAATAAATAAAAATAAAAAACAATAATAAAATGTTTCAACTTTCTTTAGATTTGTCCTCTTTCATTTCACTTTGCTTAAAAAACTGAAATGTGTTTGTACTGAACCAATACACAGTTGATAAATGGTAAATAAGAGAAATAAGGTATCAAACGGGGGGTTGATGTGTTACCAAAGTAACAAACTGGTTTATATGCATTCTAACATGTGACACTAGGATGTGTTTATATAAAGCAATAAACATATTTAAGTATACATTTCTACTTCAAGCCAATTAACTTAATTTCTAACATCAATAAGCAGATCAATAGTGTACATTACCTTTCTGTAGATGAATAATGTCTGGGAAGTTGGCGAGTAGACCCTGGTAGAGTGACAACTTGTCCAGCATATGGAAGAGGTCATACTTAGGTTGCTCTGCAAACATTTCCCCGATGTTCTCGTAGGTGCGCCCCGTGTGGGAGATGGCAGTGTTGAGGGCATCCGAGCAGTGGGGAGGGTCTAGCATGAACGCCTGACTAACATTCTGGAAAGCGTTCCCCAGCCGCTGGAACTCCTTCCGGAAGCCTCCGAGGTGCTTGCGCACCAGTTCCGAGGTCACGTGAGTCAGCTGCATGACGCTGTCGTCCATTTTCTTGGCGAAGGATTTGAAGGAGTCCACACGTTCCTCCACGTCCTGCAGGTCCTGGTGCTCGTTGGGGATCTGGAAGGTGAGCATGAAGTTGGCGCCCATCATCTCGTCCTTCTCCGCCCGCCGTTTTCCTAGCTTCCACTGCTTGTCATCGGCACACATCAGGAAGTGCTCGAAGCCCTCGTACTGCGACAGGACTGGGTGGCTGGTCATGTGGTCCATCCAGAGGATCAGCCG
Organism: Novumbra hubbsi; assembly: GCA_016801125.1. Classification (NCBI taxonomy): domain Eukaryota; kingdom Metazoa; phylum Chordata; class Actinopteri; order Esociformes; family Umbridae; genus Novumbra; species Novumbra hubbsi. Next base: position 7,349 of record JACXGK010002306.1, on the reverse strand, counting down.
CCTCTTGCGCTTCTCGATGAAGTCTTCTTCGAAGCGCCCCGTCGCCTGTTTTTCGGGTAGGTGGGGCACTGAGATGACAGTGAACTTGTGCAGGAGCCGGTTGTACAACCAGTCAAAGTGCTTGTAACGCCGGTAAACAGGCCTGCCGGTGTGGCTCGGGGTCACCCGGTAGGATATGTAGGTCTTAATGCCCTTGAACTTAGTCTGCTTGGTGGGGTCCTCGATGGAGCAGGAGAAAGGGGTGGGGCTGTCTTTCCACTGAGGCCCTTTGGGGCCCATCTCAATAGTGTAGGACTCTGCTATCTTAGCGTTCATGGGCACGTCGCCCAATACAAACGCTTCCACACCTGAGCGGACGAAGCTGGAGAATCGGTTCAAGTTTCGGCCTACCATACTGCCCTTCCGCGAGCTGGAGAGACTGTCTTGCCTCTCCATGTAAGGTTTGCGAAAGTGCACATTGGGGTTGTTGGAATGTGGGCTCTGGTGGGAATGTCCGTTCGCGCCACTGCGGCCATCCTCGTCCACTACTGTGGAACTGTCATCCCAATCATCCCAGTCATCATCATCATCGTCATAATAACCAAATGACGTGTCATTGCTGGGAGAACCGACCGGGCTTATAGAGCAGTCTGTGAGGTTGGAGTTGGAGCGAGGGCGGATTATTTCAACGTAAGAGGCTGGGAAGAGACCCTTCTGTCCCTTACTGTTCTCACCTTGCAACCAGCCATCCACAGAGTTATCGTCAAAGATTACCAGTTCCTCGTTCTCCTGGATGCTGATCTCCTCTTTGTTTTCACTTTGAAAAGTATAGAGGGCCTTGCCTTTCTTCGACATTTTGACTGTCTTTTGACGTCTGGAAATAATCTGAATATCACATGCAGAAACTGCGAAAAATCTGTGTGATCCTGCTACCCTTAAACATTATGTTTTAACTCATGTCATGTAAACAGGTAAACCCTGAACTCCTAGAACATGGCCCACTATTTCAGATTATCTCTAGTCAACCAATTCTTGTTTAAACAATAATATACGTAGCCTAAAGTGGGTTTTTTGTCTGAATTAACATTATTTTACATATATAAGTAATTAAGCAGAGGCTTTTAAGTAGAGTGAATGACACAACAATTGTCAAATTACAAAACTACGCATATAAACTACGCCTACTTATTTAATGTTTTCATGCCCGACAAAACAATACCAACTATAGTGCTATATATAGTTACTACTGGTTTGTTTAAACAAAGAGCAAAACAAATGCTGTAAATATTTACGACAATATTACATAAGTATCCAGGGTTGTTATCTATACTTGAACGTGTCCATAATTTTACTAAGCACATGAACTGCATACAAAAGCAGTTAAATAAAGTTGCGCAATGCCTTCAGTGGTTGTCCAAAGAATTAACAGAATTTGGGGTATGTATGTTGGTATTCATACTCCTACAGCAATATAATGAAGAGCAAACCACTTGCCATACATCTACTGCCCCGGGCCCACTACGTTAGTACCGTATACCTATTCATAGCCGTAACCTAAACGTTTTCTTTGTTTCTAATCAGAATATACAAGTTTTACGTCCGATACTTGAAACTGCAATAAAACGTGCGTATTTCGCAACTTGTTTCTCCTCAGTCTTTGCATAACACAGCCATTAAAACATTGGTTTGTACGAAAACGTGTTTTTACCAAAAAAGATTTGCAAACTCGTGTCTATTCGTTGTAATCCTGAAGAATCGTTACGTTGTAATCCTCGAAAACAGACTTGCTGTACATCCAACCGACATGATTAAACATTAACAAAATATTTTGTTTCCAGCACAAAGACCAAGCGCCCAGAGTGCATTCAGAGCCGAGAGAGATGAGTAATGTTATCCCAGTGTAGTGCATTCTGGTCTTGATCTACATTCCTTCGGAAAACTTCCTCCATTTCCCCCGCTAAACAGGTCCTTGCGCATCATCTCTTTCCTAGAATAACAAAAAAGATATTACGTGTTCGTAAAATTAATAGGATCTTTGACTAAAACCAATAATAGTTTATTTGACGGAGGATATATCTGTACGGTCTGTAATAATGTGTTTCCATGACGTTATGGACTATCGAATAAAGTTTTCTTCCCCTTCCAGTGAGGTCCTATATCAATTCTTTTAAATGCAAGAAATAAGCTCTACGCTGCCCCCAGCATGATTAATATATAACGACATGAATCCGTTTTTATTCTACATCAATTATTATTTATAAGATACAGCACATTTGAATTTAAAATTGATACTCATTATAAGGAATAAAGATGACTTTGTGATTGAGAAGTCGTTTTAGGATATGAAGATGAGATAGAATATAGCGATTTCGAAATATATCAGATTGAAACAGAAACAGTGCATGTACATTTAAAAAATCGTATCGAATGTCTCTACCTTACCTTTTGCGTAGTTGCCAAAAATGTCCGCATTTGTTTTGTAGTGGCAACGATGCATAACAATCCTTTCAAATTCAGCAGTGCTTCAGGCGTTCCAGTTCGTGTATTATTTAAGAGCGCGACTGCGCATCTCAAAATAAATGGCAAGTAGGCCCATAGAGACAGAAAGACGGAGAATCTGCATAGTTGTCCGTCTCACGTCTGTTCTGGGTTGCTGCTTTTGCGGCGATCTCCTATAATGAATTAGTCAATTTCAGTATATTTATAGCAAATCTGCCCGATGACCTGTTTAGAGTTATGGTAGACTTAGTTCAAGCCACACCAGCTAGGTCTGGCAAAATTAGGCCCTTTCTTTAGCACAATTAATGAAAAGGAATTTTAATGCAATTTGTTTATATCCTGAAGCAAGCAGCTTGACAAATCCCCTCCTCCCTTCTACAGACCATTTATGGAGACCTCAAATTATTTACCTACTTCGACGATTCACCCCTGAGCACTGGTTGTGTCACAGCAGACATAGCCAGAGTCGCTCCCCTCATGAAGAAACCAACATCTCTCTGGAATATTTTTTTACCAGAAAGAAAAACTGTGTTGAATTCCATTAACCACACTTTCAGAAAGCATGTGATGGGAGGTTTCTTGAAATGCAATATCCTTAAAATAAAGTAAAGTAACGTAAATAAATCTTAGTGCTAGGAGCCCATGCTCTTCAAAAATGTTTTTTATTTAAATTGCTTCAGTCTTTCAAGGAGCGGGACAACATTTTGATGTGTGGCCTTGCACAACAATCATTCAGATAAGTCATGGTTGTATGAATAGGCACAACATTACTTTTCCTTATCTGACCCTGAATGCTTTACATGGTCCCACCTATTTACTACTAAATAGCTGATATCTTTGATAATGCTCAGGTTCATGCTGGAACGCGTTTTCTCCCATTTAAGTTCTCTCGCCATGTTCATGAGTACCCATGTGATGTTTTTGGAGGTTTGTCCTTAATGGCAGCGTGACTGCAAAGAAAACTACCGGGAACGCAACCTCACTCCGGGAAGTATTTTGCTTGGCCAACTAGAATTATCATTCTGGTGGGAAAAGAAGCCGGAGCAACGTGACATCTCTGCCCGCCTGCCTCGTTCGACACCCAGTTTGCTTCAAGGTAGATACTCTTCCGTCTAGTTAGCTAACTGCATAGCTGGTTTGTTAGTAATATGTTAAACATATCAATAATTAGAATGCAAATAATAACATTTGAACGTGGTTAGCTAGCTAGTTTTATTAATGAATGGTGTGTTGTTAGTAAGGTTGCTGTAACTAGTTAGCTACAATCTCTAGCTAGCTAACTTTAATTAGGTCCAGAGAGCCATTTCATGACAACGTGAATGAATAATCTCTCTGTAGCTACATTTAGCTACAGAGAGGCTTAACATAATAAATGCTAGGTAACATGTAAAACCCATCTTAGAAGTTGTCTATGTGTCATAGTAAGAGAAGGTGAATGTGATGATTCCTTTCTACCCAGTAAGCTTGCATTACGTTTCTCTTGCAGCAGCTCTACATGTGTTAAGAATCTTAAGTACGTTCGTTATTCGTAAAAAAATCTACTGAGCAGCTTTAGCTAGTGTTGGAGCCATTTTATATATTCTTGGATGTTTATGGTTTGTATGTACGTGTGAACACCAGGGGGTGTATTGAGCCAGGTTTCATTTGTATATCGGTGAGCTCACAGGAGTAGGAAGCCATGGTTTGTCTCAAATAGGGAGGCCAAACTGTTTTGACCGTGTCTGTAGTGTGCGCGGTGAGGGTACCTGTAATAACCCAATTAGAATAATGTTTTTCAGGAGAACGTGTATTATTATTTATATCGCCTTGATGCATGTAATGGACAAATTATTCTGTAAATAAATTGGCACCGCAAACAACGACATTACATTCAACGCTTGGACATTATTTTATTATTATTAAGCAGGGGTCATAATAAGTTTTCACTAGGTGGAAAGGGTGCTACAAACTGCTAGCTTGGTATAATAATTTACAGCACTGCCATCACTGCAGATATGTACTTGTACATTAATATGTTCCAAAATATATATACAGATGGAGAGATGTTGCACACGGCAGGAACCACTAGAATGCTTATTTAGGTAACAAGGAGCCAGGCCATGCCGACCAAACCCATTGTCAAACAGTGATTACCACCCTTGGTTTGGCTGCTCAAAGGCAGAACTCCGGCTTACCCAGGTGAGGCAGCACCGGACCTGCAGCCAATAGGTTACTAGATGAATTCTCAGGCATAGCAAGCCAGTCAACTGAAATTCTTTCCAGGTCTTTGCTGCAAATGAGAATTTGTGTCAACATAACCAGTAATATAAGGGTAACCATAGGAGCTGTCTCAAAGGGATTATTGCCCACTTGCCAGCATATCCCAGCAATAGAGATTTGTTAGCTCTTCACCAAACATTCAAATTGTCAGTAAACGCAAGGTGTTTTTGCTGCTAAAATGTTGGGGGAACACTTTTACATTGAGGGGGGAAAAAAGTTTGTTTAAAACACTTCCACAAATTTCAAATTAAACTATAAACAATGCGTGTGTAAATGTGTATCACTGTTTGTGGAAAAGTTTGACCTAATTGAAAAGTGAACTTGCAGTGAAGTTATACGGCAGTACGGAGGATGTTTATTTTATTTCTCGTTACAAACGGCAGCTAGTAAAATCTGTCAAGTTGCAACATCTCCTAGTTTGTTTCTGGAAGCGTCTGTCTTCAGCCCTCTGTTTTCTCTCACGGTTTACCAGGCCTGGGGTGAGTTTGCCGTATAACTTGTAACTCCGTTGTGTTGACTCCCAGGCTCACCACCAGCATGGATGACCTTACCGAAGCCCTCTCGGCCAGCTTCGCCGTCTCCAAAGAGGCCAACAGCACAGCCGCCCCCCACCCGCGGATGGCCCAGTACAAGACCAAGTTCAGTGTCTTGGAGCAAACTGAGCGCAGGCGGCGCTTTCTAGATCTGCAGAAAACGTTAGTTCCCCTAAACGATAACCGATCCCATCCAGACACCACTCTACCTGCTGGTCCCTCACCCCGTAGTACTTAATACCTTTGTGGGCAGCGCCACTTCTACGGTAGGCATATGTTACGCATCCATACATGCATCTGCATCCATACCACTCAATCAGACAAACCGTAAAATGGAAAATTATACCGAAAGTATTCAGACCTTTTTACTTTGTTAGTGTCATGGCAATTTTACTATGTCTAGAATAATCATTTTGGCTGGTAAGACGAACAAAGAAGGTCTAGCACAATTAACAGTTTATTAGATCCACTTGCAAGGAGAGCCTGGTTCTCTGTCACCCAGAGTGACAGGGAAGCATCTCCCTTGTTCCAGAATTGCATACATTCTTACACACTCAGGTTATTTGCATATCCATTTGGTATAATTCAGTCTAGGGGTGTCAAAACAATGTTCTCTTTCTGGTTTCAGATGTTTCTATCCCAAGTGCCCTGATAGCTCCCAACTTTTCTCAGAGGGGGAGAAGTGTCACAATAGAATGGCCACCTTAACAGATGGTCAAAGGGACACAGGTTTTAGCACACAGTTAGGTGCCACTAATCGTAACAAAGACCAGATCCTCTTATCTAGCTTTATGACCCCAACATTCCTCTTGGTCTCTTAATGCAACATCAAGTTAGACTTATGCAGTGTATGATCAATTAATACATCAAGTTAGACTTATGCAGTGTATGATCAATTAATACATCAAGTTAGACTTATGCAGTGTATGATCAATTAATACATCAAGTCTGCAAAATTACTCTCACTGTTATTAGTTACTTATTCTATATGGATGAAATATTTTTCTATTTATCATTTATTAACCCCCAGGAAATGGCACCTTTCCTTAAGTATTCATACTCCTTTACTTAGTATAACTTTGGCAAGGATATGATGCTTAGGTATGATAGTACAAACTTTACACACCTGTATTTGGGGAGTTTCTCACATTCTTTGTGAGGTTGAATGGGGAACGTTGCATGGACTCCACTAGACCATCACAATTTGGCTCTTGTCAAAGTTGCTCAGCTTTGAGGACAACATTCTCACTTTTGGCCTAATACATCCCACACACTGACAGGTGCCATGATGATAAGATAAACAATATACACTTCATGTTCTTCCTGTAGGTCCCCACATCCACCCTTTCTTCTCATCCAAACCGCAACACAAGTAGATGATCAATTAACTCGAAAGTATTAACAATAATACAGTGGCCAACTAGCTAACAAAACGGTTAAACAAAACTATGGATAATGTGATCTTTGGTGGGTACTGGGTAATATTTTATTTTATAAAACACAACATGTTAAATACATTTACTGGCACATCCATTAGAAGTTCGACTGGAGTCTTGCTTTCTTGGCAATGCGGTAGCGCCATACAGTTTGTGCTGTTTGCCGTTACTGATGAGGTAGCCAGGAGGGGCAGAGGCTGTGCCTTGGTGACTGATGTTCAATCAGGCTGACATTGTGAGTTCTTGTGAAATAATAGATTCTACAGATTCACGGTTGTAGCGCCAAACAATAAAGGAATTGCCTCTGCACTTTTCCTTCACGTTCACACAACACACACTGCAAAACATAACTGAACATAAACGTTTGGAACATCTTCATTGTATCGCTATCTTTTGCAGAAGTCATTATTTTTGGTGGATGATGTGATGAGCGATCGCTCGCACCAGCCATGGTAGGAGTGGTCTCCTGGGCCTGAACGCTTTGGTCTTGGTTGGAGGCTCCACCCCCACAATAAACCTCCCTATGAGGGCTGGGTGATCATCCAGAAGCCGTACATCAGCCATGGTAGGAGTGGTCTCCTGGGCCTGAACGCTTTGGTCTTGGTTGGAGGCTCCACCCCCACAATAAACCTCCCTATGAGGG
>JACXGK010002305.1:43353-56620 GCA_016801125.1 Novumbra hubbsi | reverse complement strand
TTCCTGGTGGGCAGGTGTCTCACCTTTTCCTGGTGGGCAGGTGTCTCACCTTTTCCTGGAGGGCAGGTGTCTCACCTTTTCCTGGTGGGCAGGTATCTCACCTTTTCCTGGGGGGCAGGTGTCTCACCTTTTCCTGGGGGGCAGGTGTCTCACCTTTTCCTGAGGAGCGGGTGTCTCACCTTTTCCTGGGGGGCAGGTGTCTCACCTTTTCCTGGGGGGCAGGTGTCTCACCTTTTCCTGGGGGGCAGGTGTCTCACCTTTTCCTGGGGGGCAGGTGTCTCACCTTTTCCTGAGGAGCCGGTGTCTCACCTTTTCCTGAGGAGCGGGTGTCTCACCTTTTCCTGAGGAGCGGGTGTCTCACCTTTTCCTGAGGAGCGGGTGTCTCAATCTGAGCTTCTGCTAAATCCTCTCCGCCTTTCACTCTTGCAATTTCCTTTCGGGTCCTTAAATTATAGATAGAGAATGAAGAAACAAAATGAGTTTACAATCAGAACAAGTAAGATCTCCCATTTTGACCACAAATCATTCTTGCCTGGTTTTGGGTTTCACTCCAAGTTCATTTTGGCATTTTTTCTGTAGTGACAGTTCCTTCGGCACAGTCACTCTGCTAGATTTCCCTTTGGTCTGACCTCGTCCAGCCGGTTTAGGTATTTTGGGGCTTTCAGTACAGGCTTTTTTGGAGGGGGCCCCTCGTCCATGAGCTGCCCCCTCTTTGTGTGCTGCCTCTTGGTTCTGAGACGATATAGGGTTGAAATCCTCCTCAAGGGCTGTGCTGTGCAATGGGTTACCTGGGTGGTAAATGTGTCATCATTAGGTATTTTATAAACATTCAAAAAAACATTCTGCCAACTAGGTTTGTATTCAATTCACCATAAACATCACAGGAATCAAAGAAACTGGCTTTCTCAATCGTTGACACATTAGGTGAACAAGGACTGGCCGCCGGTTTAGATTTCTTGGCATCTTTTGATGGATCTTTCTGAGGAGAAAACATTCAAAAGGGAGAACTTTATTAGCTTTCTGGTTCCTAACAGCTGATAAAAATAACCAACCAACATGCAACAGTTTCAAAGATTTGACTGTGTTAGAGGTGATTTAATGAAAACAGTACCTTGAATTAGATGAATTTGGTACTAATCTATGGATTTAACATGTATGGTAATACTGAAATAAGCATATGGAGAGCTGAATGCTTCACCAGAAGGAATCAAAATGTACATTAATGTATTTGTTCAATAGTTACCAAGTGAATTACTTGTATATACAACATCATTCATTTGTAGACAAATAAAATGGGCAACAAACCTCAACAAGTTGCTTTTGCAAAGTCTGTAGTACGTTAGTAACCTGGCTCTTCTTACTGTACGGAGGAGATCAGAAAGCGATGGGAGATTATATGGGAGTCTTTAAAACATGAACGTTGCTTTATGGCAGACAACCGAAGTAGCTAGTTGACAAAAAAAAAAGTTAGTAATGCCAAAATCTAGTAAATTACCGCTCTAGTAAATTGGTTTAGCCCACTTGTCACAACATCTTGATTGGGTAGCTTGAATGGTTGTTTCCCCAGTCTGGGTATTTAGCGTTGTAGTTGACAAGTGCATTTATCAGCTCTCAAATTGTACACCACTGACTGTTTAACATTTTTTTGGGGGGGACACACAAAAGACCATGTGTGTATTGTACAACAAAGGTTCAGAGAATCTGCTAGACGAAATGGGGTAAAGTGCACAAATCCAGCTGTGCAAAGCCCAAAAGACACGAAGCCGTGATCGCTGCCAATTACTTAATTATTAAGTCTATAATAAAACAAATGTGGAGAAAATGAAAGGATCTGAACACTTCACAAAGCCAATGATATACTCTGTGCATGTGTGTACATGATATGAGGAGATGAAATGGAACGAGACACTTGGAAGCTGGGGATGACAAGGTGACTAACGGGCATTTTCTGAAAACAGCTGGGTTAACAACAACCAGGCAAAGACAGTCCAAAAGACAACAACCTATGTATGCACGACAATGCCCCCTTTACTGTAAAAGCTACAACTGAATGAACACATGAATTATGGTCCCAATCAATGTGCGTATTAATTTCTCATCACCTTCCAAAAATATACCGTTCTAGGCAAATAGCCACTAGCCTATTACATGGACTACTAACCAAAGAGTACTTTACCTCATGATGAGGAATGGACCGGTCTCAGACGATGTACCGTTCCAAGATGAGAATGTAACCTTTTGATTATTTGTTTATATACAAGTAGCAAATAAAATATATATTGTTTAATTGGTCAGTTAAGTAAATAAACAGTTAGCAGACACGCTTGTTACGATGTATTTGTTTTCTTTATGGATCAGATGAACGTTCGACTTTCCCGCAAAAAAATTGTAGTTATCGCGAGACTATGTCGCAAGTTAGTTTGAGTACCGCCCTGTACCACCTAACACATTATCATAGAGTGATACCCGTTACATCTGTGGATTTATTAGATATATTTTCCACAGTTCCCACTATTGTAATATTAGAGGCCATTATTTACGTACTCATACCGATCGATAACGAGATATAAGATTTGGGGTCATGTTTGGACAAGACGCGCCTTCAATCAAGGAGTGAATGGTAGGCACCGGTAGGCAGTAGCTCAAAACCCAACATTCGTAAGAATATTAGAATTAGAACACGAATATTTTGTTCTGAGAAATGTAAAATGTTCTTATTACAGCCAGACTGCTGTAGGCTACCGGATTCAAACTACCCATTGACGCACTAAAATAGTTACTATGGCACCATGGTTACGTTCTAACCCTTAAAGTGACAGCTGACTTTTTTTTGTCATATCTGATATTTCAGTTAAAAGACACATCACAAAATATAAAGGAAATGTTGCAATATACCACGTTTCTTCTTGGCAATACATTTATTATTTGAGGAATATTACAAAGCATATTCATGCTTTATGTTTTTTGTCAAACCTATTTTGATCTAGCAACCATAGTGGCTGGAGGACCAAATAGTTATTTTTGCATGATGGTGCTTTTATTAAGCACTCAAGTAGTCTTGTCCCTAAAATAACAAAACTCCCTCCACGATTATGAAGAGAAAATGGTTCACCTGGAACAAGTGTGTCAAGCCAACAAGTTCAAAATAACAATAAACCGGGATCTGTGGACTTGTCAGATCTTTGTTGTCAGATCTTTCAAAACAAATGTGATCTCCAGAGAAAAACTTTTTAAAATGAAATGTGCTTTCTTCCATGTGCTGATTAATACTTCCTGGTTGAGTGCAAAGCATTATAAAGAGCTGATCAGCTTGGTAGAATGTGCATCGGAAAACAAATCCGCTTCAACTTTTAAAAAATGCCTATGTAGTTTATGCTATTAGATATGGCCAAAATCTCAAAATTAATATCACAAAATAAATTGGGACAAAAAATGTAATGAAAAACATGTTACTCTTAATTTCCACAAATTAGGTCCTAATAGATAATATAGCTCTGTATTTGAGTAATTAACATGATGCTCTTGTGCAAAACAACATTCTTATAGTACTGTTTTTAATGTTTTTCATTATGATGAAGGACTCAATGACAGATGAAAGGATTCAACAATTCTGATCAAAATGACTAAAACATAAATGTATGAAATATGTAAGACATTTAAAATAAATTGGCATATATTTATTTTTTACAAAACATATACCCAAGAACATTTTAGTGAGAATACATCAGCACCAAACAAGTTTTAACCTGTGCTACATTCGATCTGATTATTCCAGTGAAACAAGTTGTGCACGAAGATAGCAAATTAGAACCAAATCTAATAAAACAAACAAAAATGATTCATTTGAATTATTTACCAACACAAATAATTTACATATAAAATGAGGATATGATATATATAAATACAGTAATGTGAAAAAATTAGGACACCGCATGAAATATTTAGTCCTTTTTTTAGGTAATATGGACTTATCAATATTTGAACTTTTTGTAAAAGCACTTTGTGACATCTGCTGATGTAAAAGAAGCTTTATAAATACATTGATTGATTGATATTCTTTCAAACAATATCTATAAATAAAGGTGATGTAATTGAACCAAGAATGGCCCAAAAGAAAGAAATGGAGAGTTCCGGAATTGCCCAGTCAAAGCCCGGATCTTAATCCTATTGAGATGCTGTGGGGTGAATTGAAACTGGTTGTGCATGCAAGAAACACCTCAAACATCACACAGCTGAATAAATTCTGCATAGAGGACTGGGAAAAAAGTTCTTCCAGTTGATGTTAGAGACTGGTAGACAGTTATAGGAACTGTTTTGAGGTTATTAACCTTTTGAGGTTGTTTTTGGTTCAATTACATCACATTAATCTTTAGATATTGTTTTAAAGAAGATCAAATATTGATATGTTCACAATCAAAAATAACTAAATATTTCATGATGTATATACATTTGTTCACATGACTGTAAATATTGGCATGTCTAAAGTAATGGCATTGAATTTATTGAATGACACACGGTTTTGTTGATATCTAGTTTTTAAACCAATGAGGAACAGTGTAACCTTTTTGATTAAAAAAACATGTCTATTTTTCCAGTTAACTAAAACATTCACATTTAGGTGGGGATTTGAGTTTGGGGGTAATATGTAAAGTGAGGAAATGCCTTAGACCAGTCTTAATTTGATGCAAAGTCTTAAATCATTCAGCAACAGTTACAGGTGTTCATCAAAGCGAACACAGTGGATTGCAAACATTAATGTAGTGGTATCTTAAAACATTACAAGACCTTCATTTAGGCTCCTAAAATGTAATTCCTATTTTCACGGTTTCAGAATACCCTAAAAGCATTTGACAAAACCTAAAATCTTTTTTGGAATTTTAGTGTACTGATATATACTTACATTCAATAAAATGTATATAAAACATGCTAGTTGGCACTGATACATTTAAATCTAAGTAACTATTGAAAGTCACCAGTATAACCACTTACAGTGGATCTGCAAAGAATTCACAGCGCTTCACTTTTTTCACATTTTGTCATGTTACAGCTGTATTCCAAAATATATTAGATTAATTTTTTTCCTTAAAATTCTACACACTACTCATAATGACATTAAAAATAAAAAATGAAAAAATGTATATACACATGTATACATGTATATATAAGTATTCACAGCATTTGCCATGACACCTAAAATTGAGCTTAGGTGCATCCTGTTTCCACTGATCATCCTTGAGATGTTTCTACAACTTGGAGTCCACCTGTGGTAAATTTAGTTGATTGGACATTATTTGGAAAGGCACACGCCTGTCAGTTGACAGTGTATGTCAAAGCACAAACCAAGCCATGAGGTCCTCCGAGACAGGATTGTATCAAGGCACAGATCTGGGGAAGGGTACAGAAAAAAATCTGCAGCATTGAAGGTCCCAATGAGCACAGGGAGCTCCATCATCCGTAAATGGAAAAAGTTTGGAACTACAAGGACTCTTCCTAGAGTTTGCCGCTCGGCCAAACTGAGCATTCTGGGGAGAAGGGCCTTAGTCAGGGAGAGTGATGGTAGAGTGACCAGACTGAAATCTATTACAAAAGTTTGTGTAGAACTTTGAGGGGAAAAATTAATTTAATTAATTTTGTAATAAGGCTTTAACATAACAAAATGTGGAATAAGTAAAGCGCTGTAAATAGTTTCCAGATGCATTGTGCTTTAGAAAAAGCAGCCCTGACATATTTGCCAAGTTGGTTCACAAGAATACTAACGAAGTATGGAGTGGTTTTATTTACTGACAGTTTATATTTGTACATGGTGTTATTTACACTACCCACATTTGCTATATAGCATCATTCATATACAATTGATGGTAACATCAACCAGTTACTTTGTCCCTTTTGATCCTATTGTGTTTTCTACTGAGACAGAGCTCTGGCCTCGCAGCGCAGAGTGAATCCTTGGACCCGGCCTCACAGAGGTCCTAAATCAGTGGCAAGACTTCTACCATCTCCAGGGACAATCTGCCATCCTTTGTCCCGCTGTTTACATCTTGATCCTTGAGTACAGTTTGTCGATCTCCTCCCTGAAGTAGTTCCTGAGTTCAGCTCTCTTTGCTTTGAGGGTGGGAGTGAGAAGGCCATTTTGGATGGAAAACATCTCCGTGTGCAGGGTGATGTCCTTCACCTGACCAAGACAAGAGACACGGAACATAATGTTTTAGTTCTTTAGTAAAGACCTGTTATAGAATTAATCACGGGCATTCTAACAAACAAATATTTCCTATTTAAGATTGAATCTTTACCTGCTCAAAGGATTTCAGGCCAGCAGCATTCCCTAATTTCAAAATGTCGTCTAAAATGGCTTTTTTTACATCCTGTGTAAAAAAAGAATACTTCTTGTAAATAATATGTATTATAAGTGTATGTATATAAGTATATATAATAATATGTAGTATAAGTATATGTCAGTGTTGTATGCGGATGTTCTATATAGTCAATATACCATGTTGTTGCAGAGTTCTCTGTAGGATCCCTCTAGTCCTCTCTTCTTAGCCCAGACAGGCAGGAAGTCTGGATCTGGAACAATGATGGCCACTAGACATGCCTGGGAGACAACATGATGGTTTGATATTTTCTGAATTAGATTTGCTTAACTACTGCATTCTCTCTTCTGTCTTCTCACGAATTCTTGAAAATCAATTTGTTTAAAATGAGACAAGACTTTTCCGACTCGTAAGTTATCAAGCATATTTAGGTCAAGGGGTGTGGATAACAAAATAAACGAGACACATTTGTAATGCTGCTGAGGGCAGCATTCAGTTTGTTGTGAAGTTATGGGGGTGATGATGTACACACCGGCATAACCACTGTAAATGTGTAGACATGAGTAGTTAGTCTCACCCTGTTTCAATACATGTTCAAACATATTGTGACAATGAAACAGTGTAGTATAAATCCCAATTATGGACACTGTACAAATCTTTCCTCACCTGCAGGCTTTCTCCATGCACAAAGATCTGTGCCACTGCATCACAACGGGTGTATATATTCTCAATCTTCTCTGGTGCAATGTATTCTCCCTGGGCCAGCTTAAAGATATGCTTCTTCCGGTCCACGATTTTTAAAGTGCCATTCTGTACAGACAGTTGAAAGAGACATTTTCACATCCTTTCGCTTTCTCTACGTTTATTGACATAAACAAAATGATTGATTAAATGTTTTTGACATACAATAACAATTAGCGACAAAGCATTATTATTTTTGTTTTTATTCACAGCGGTACCATCCACAGACCACTCCAGCATTGTCTTAACTGGGTGCAGCAGGATGAATCTTTGCCCAAGAAGCATCCCCAGAGCAGGACACCCCCACCACTTGGCATGTAGGCATAGAGACCAGGGAAGCTTTTACTAAAGCTCAGAGTATTTCAACTTTAGACAGGATGTCATACACCATTTAAATCAGGGTCGTTTTCCAACTAGGCACTCTACCATAAAGTGCTGGGGGATGTAATGCTGCAAAGATGGTGGTTCTTCTGGCAGGTCTACCCATCTCTGCAGAGAAACTGTGACGCTTCTCTGCAAAGAACCATTGGTTTCCTGGTCACCTTCCTGATCAAGACCCTTCTTGCCTGACTTGATGGCCAGCTCTAGGAAGAGTCCTGGGGTTTCCAAATTTCTTTGGAAATGTCTTTAAAACCAATCAAATGTAGACACAGTAAAGCAGACATTCATACAAACATGCATACATACAAAGTATGCTCACCGGTAACCACTTGCCAATGTCCCCTGTATGGACCCAACCATCAGCATCAATGGTCTCCTTTGTCCTCTCTGGGTCCTTCAGATACCCCAGGAACACATTGGCTCCTTTGACACACACCTGCAAAGATAGAAAGACACCATTCATAGTCTGAGTAGGCTGGGCGTTAAGGGGTCATGAGTTAAGCACTGTAAACACACATCATCTTTACATAAGATTCTATATGCATCCCAAATGGCACCCTTATTGTCTGTATAGAATACATGTATAACTGGAGGCCCTGCCTCAGTTACACACTTGGAAGTGTACAAAGGAAAGGGTCATGACTGGGGCTGTACAGCAGCACTATAAAGGGAATAGGGCACCATGTGTGACCCAGACATTCAGTACTGTCTTCATGATAAACAGTGCACCTATCTTCATGATAAACAGTGCACCCATCTTCATGGTAAACAGTGCACCTATCTTCATGGTAAACAGTGCACCTATCTTCATGGTAAACAGTGCACCTATCTTCATGGTAAACAGTGCACCTATCTTCATGGTAAACAGTGCACCTATCTTCATGGTAAACAGTGCACCTATCTTCATGGTAAACAGTGCACCTATCTTCATGGTTAACAGTGCACCTATCTTCATGGTAAACAGTGCCACCGGGCAACTTCCAGGTTCACACCCACCTCCCCCTCTCTGTTGGCAGCTAGGTAGTTCATGTCTGCCACATCCACCAGCTTCACAGTGTTACAGAGCAGGGGCGCTCCAACATGACCTGGGAGAGAACAGAGAGAGAACCAAGGGAAGAGGCCAGTTACCCTCTTTAACACCGCACGGTATTGTCTTCAATGGTAACCAAGACCGCTACCAGGGCCCAGTTTCCATGGCAAATTCAATACGGCTCACGACTGTGTTAACTATGCACCTTTTCTCTTACAACTAAGATGCAGTATGTTTCCTAAAACCTCAGGCAGAGAGAATGTTGGCCAAGTACGCCGTTAGACTATGTGACAATGAAGAGTTGACAGAAAGCGGGGTTGATCCCGGACCAGCGTTCTTCATTCAGATCTTATTTAGAAGAAGAATATTCATGGCGTGAGCCAGGACACAGAGTACGGTTGGTTTTCTATTCTACCTGGTATTAAACTGCATTCACTGCAAGTGTCCCAGGTCCATATACATCCCTAAGTTAGCTGGTTAGAATTAAAAAAAAACATTGGTGCTACGGATCCCCAAGGCCCTGTGTTGGGAACCACTGGTTTATACTGGCCTACACATTGGTTTATACTGCATCACTTATAGGGCTGTTTGGATTCAGTCTCCTCAGTTTTCTCTTAACCCTTTTCATCCTGCAGAAAAGACATGGGGAGGTTTGTATTTATCAGCATTCACTGAGAAACTGAGATAAATGCCAGTTCCTTCAATGCTTAGAGGAGATCTTCACGTCAAATAGAAGGGGGGGGCGACAACTGCTTTAAGAATGGCACGTGGTGAAGAGACAGAGGCACAGCTAAGCAAAGAATCTGCCGTCTTCAGACGTTTTTGTATAAAGGTCAATCAGAGTGAATTGAATTTGAATGGTTGCAATATAACGCTTATCTGATCTGAAGTAGTTTCGATAATGCCTTGATGGGTACCAGTGTACTGTAGGACACACAATTCGATTGAATACAGGCGGTTGATGTTAACCCCCAATCATCAAATATTTCAAAAATATTTCAAATAAAGTGCAGTATATACCATTTAAAAGATAGGAAAATGGGAGTTTTGTCAAATGGGAACCTGTGAACCGAATCTGGTGGAAAAAAGACAACCATCGTTAAGGGCTTCAGGACCAGGTCATCATTTACAGATCTTGCAAACGTCGATAAGTGAGACAGTATGTTATACTGTCATTACCTGCTGTCCAATCCCCTGGAACTGACATCGTGCAGCCAGCTGTGCATTCAGTCTGTCCATATCCCTCATAGAACTGTTGCGAAAAAAACGTTTTGGGGTTTAAAACATGTTTATGTATGATAAAAGCCTGCAGCTGTTGTATACATTGCAGGAGTCTCATATCGATGGCAAATAGATGGATTTCATTCATATAAGCAAGAAAATGTCAAGACTTTAGGTCAGATCAGTTTCATTTACTTGAATGTCATGTTAACTATTAACCCACTGCTGCCACTTCAAGAACCTAGACTTTGCACTAGTCGGACAGGCAGATAACCCCTGTAACCTAGCTCTTTCTCCTGGGGAGGCTAGAGATATCAGAGAGCACCATGTCTACTGGCCTGGGAACATATGAGGTCAAACAGCTGGGAAACCACCAGACTACAACCTCCCCTGGTGCCCACTTATCCCAGATTACGGATCCTAAGAGGGACTCACGTGGCAGCCCAACACGGCACGCACAAACAGCAGCACCGTGGCAGACACTGGAGCCGCACCAGTCATCATCAAACGCACCCGCCCTCCCAGGCTGGCCTACAGGGGGCGCCAAAGAGGGCAACATTCAGGAGGACGTTGAGACAGCTGGAGAAGTTTTCTACATTGTAGACTTTTCCTTAACAAGTACCATGTGTCAGGCAGTGGCGTGCAGAGTACAAGTGGTGTGTTGAGTACAAGTGGTGTGTTGAGTACAAGTGGTGTGTTGAGCACAGTGGCGTGCAGAGTACAAGTGGTGTGTTGAGCACAGTGGAAATCGTACCTGAACTTTGTTAAAGAGGAGTGTGTCCCACATGCTGTCCCTCCTAACGATGCCCCTCAGCAGCTCTGCCTCCTTCCTCTTGTAGGCAAAGTCCAACACCCACCTTTTGAAGGAGGTGTTTGCCTGCCCGTGGATCTGTAGACACGACAGAACATGTCAAGACCGGGCCTCAGCAGGTCATTTGAGGGTCTGTGTTTCTCACCTTGTCAAACAACCTGTTCAGCAGGCGTGGTACCATAGGAAACACTGTGGGCCGGAGGGTGGAGACATCATCCATCAGCAAACGGATGTCTCCCTGGTAAAAACCAATCTGCCCCCCGTGCACCATAATGAGCCCCTGTGATGAGAGGTCAAAGGTTAGGCTGGTGTGTAGGTATGGGACCAGTTCCCTTCACATTGGTATGGCAAAAAGCTTGCAGTCGTAGAAAAATACCTAAATGGAGGACTTGCATGCATGAATGATTACCTGAATAGTCCTCTCAAACATATGGGCAAGGGGCAGGTAAGATATGTGAACATCACGGTGGTCCAATTTGATGTGATCCTACAAGACCCAAGAAACACAAGACCAGGAGTGATGACTGATTAGGGGAGCCGGAGGAAAGAGCCAGAGCAGCACATAGTTGTGGCTGGGAGCCCAGTGCACCAGAGGACAACACAAATATAGGCCAAAAACAGAGGGTTAGTATTAACAGGTACATACAGGGGGTTAATAGTAACAGACAAACACAGAAGGTTAATATTAACCGACACACACAGAGAGTTAATAGTAACAGACATCTTAGTGGAGAAAAAAAGAAAACTTAGGACCTTCTAGAAGTTGGCCCTTGCAGAGAATTAGACTGATGAGCCAGACACATCGGAGGTGGAGATGATGACACGGTACCATTTCAGTGAACAGTTGTCAGAGAACATGCCAGACAGTGTTAATACCGTCTTATTTCACGATTGTTGGATGCAGGATAGAAACAATGTGGAGCACGATGCCGAGTGGCTTGTCTTGGACAATGTAATAAAACCCTCCTGACACGGTACCAAGAACACGGCATTCACAGTCACTTCTGTTCTAACCACTGCGCGTTAGTTAACAGGATTTTTCTCCTGTGGTGTCTTTGGGCAGATCAGACGTTTTAATCAGATAGAGATGACATGACGAACAGGAATGCAGCACATGTATTTAAACTGAATAACAACACTGTCCCTCTTTACCCCAATTAGACGGACGAAGGCAGAGATGTTGGAAGCAACGTTCTCATGTGTCAGCATGGCTCCCTTTGGAGTTCCTGTGGAATAAGGCACAGAGACCTGACTAGTTGGATACATGTGGCCTTAAACCTTGTGGAGAGACAGTCTTGGATAAGAGTCACACTGGAGGGCGTAGAGGCCAACATCAGGTCCTACCTGTGGTCCCACTGGTGAAGCAGACGACACACATGTCTTGAGGACTGGGAGGCTGAAGGTACAAGGTCAAGAAACTGAACTGAAGCACAATCAATAGTGCACCATGTGGTCCAGAGGCGGGGCCAGACATCTCTACTCACCACTGGTTGTTGGTGGTGGGCCTTGCCTACAGCCTGCAGGGAGATAACATGCCTCCGTCAGGTAGTACTGGCTGGGTTTATAGGGCAACAGCAGCCATAACGTAAGACATGGTCATAAGGCAGAGCCATAGAGACTCTTATAGACCCAACCAGTCTGAAGAATGTGGTATGGGACACAGCAAATACAGTCATGTCATAGAGAACGTGAATGCATTTAAGGCATTGGTGGACAAAAGGACAAATCCCCTAAAAGCCCCAGTTATGAGCCAGGGTTTCCCCTCACCTCCACTCCGCTCAGACTGAGGACGGCGATGCCACACTCCTTCCCCTTGACCACCAGCTCATGGTCAAAAGGCTCCATTAGTATGATGGTTTTGACCTGGTGCTCCTGGTCAGACACACACTCCAGGACCAGCCTGGCCTTCTCAGGAACATCACACAGTATGGTGGTAAGGCTGGCTGAACACACAAACATACACACGTCAACCATGTTGGCCCTTGGTTTCCAGAACTGATCAAAGTGTAGAAGCTAAGGGAGTGAACATGATCAAGGTCTAGTTTGCTGTGGCCCCTTCCAGCAAGTCTGCTGCCTGCCGGGGGCAAAGTAGAGTCCCTAAGGTAATAAGTTATCTTGAGTTGGTGCAACTACACACAAAAGAATGGATAGGAAGGCTTGTTTGTCCAATTTCAAGACATGCAAAATCTTTAAAATGTGATGTTAACTGTTACCATATCTGTGACATGAGAAAAGTTTAGAGGTAACAAATAGATCTAAAATACATTTGCAACAATGAAAAGCCTTTTATATTGCTGCTCACCTTTGTGGATGATGTACGAGATGGCCTCATTGCCGAGAGTATCATACAAAGGTACAGGCACCAAGGAGTAGGTATAGCAGGCCAGATCAGATATGGTCCACTGTGCACACGCACACACACACACACACACACACAATAGAACATGACTCAAACTAATCTACCCCAATCAGTATACAGTGTGTGTCTTCAATTGTATTTAGTCATTTTCAATATATCATGTCCAAAATGAACTGACCTCGTGTCACAGGTTCAGAGTGGAGCAGATTCATATTTCTTCTGATAGTGTTTGTTAAAGCATGTGGGCTATTTTATACAGTGTTACTCTTCTAGTGGGCTTCCTCACCTCCGGTCGGTTTTGAGCAAAGATTCCAATGAACTGGTTTTGGGTTTTGGAGTGTCCCCAGTGAAGCAACGCAGAGCCCAGGTTCTCTGCCCTCTCTGCTACCTGGGGGGGGGGGGGGGGGGGGGGG
>JACXGK010002305.1:16576-43253 GCA_016801125.1 Novumbra hubbsi | reverse complement strand
GGTCTTCTTGCTCCAAGACAAGGGCCGTCATCTGTAGCGGATGACAAATATTTACATGTCAATGATACGGCTGCTTTGGTTTTCCTGCTAGTGGCGAACTTTGTTGTGTCACTTGCGATACAATAGGCTCTTTAACAGTAAACTGGGTGTTCCATTCTTATGTCCCCAAAATGTTCTCTGGAAAAGTTCCTCATCTACTCACTGGAGACCCGTGCCCCTCTTAGGAAGAACTCATACAGGGTCTTGGCGTCTTCGTACAAGTGGGTCATGTGTTTGTCGCCATCCATCAGGGCAGACCGACGGGCATACTCACCTCCCTGAAAGGAAACACAGGGCACATAAATGATGCCAGCCATTGACACTGTCTGATTCCAATTATATGACTCGTAGACATCCGCTCGCAGGTGGTCCAGGGTACAAGAGGCCTGGGTGATGGGGTTTAAAATGAAATATTTTCCCGTGTAGCCACATGCTCTCCGTACTCCATGTCCTCACACCTGTGTGTGGGAGCTCGTACGTTCCTGCTAGCTGGCCGTGTCCGAGACGTGGGACAGCCTTGATTACAATTAGATTTGAGGATCGGTGGCTTAAGAACCTGGGCTTGCCAGATGGATTTTGGATATTGGGGTTTTCTCAGGAGCAAGACAAAACCGGCTGAACTCTCCAGCACTGAGAGGTATATCTGGACCAAGATGACGAGTTCTAATAGGTCATTTTTTCTAAATGTCGTATAACTGAAGGTACATGAGACTTTGCGGTACATGTCATTTTCAACCACAAACTGTTTTTACTCATTGCTGGGGAAAATATTGCAACATAATTTAGTTCAAGAAAAAACTTGAAGGCTTTCCGTGATAATGACAGGAATAGAATGTATACCAACAACAAAATGAAACATTCAAACCATTTCCATATACCACACAGTGAACTGAGTAGCTTATTTTTTTATTCCTGCTACTCTGAATTTTTTTTACGGGGGATATAACTATATGGTGTCCTCTTGTCATTTTGCAAGAATCATCAACCAATCAACTACACAGCCGTTAGGCCCCTTGATGCACACATACCACTTTATTAACGTTGCCATCGTCTCAACCTACACATGCAACCCTGAACCTTTTCACTCCACTACAACAGAACAGTGCGATGGCCGGGCGGACCTGGAGAGAGGTTTCAGGACCACGGCAGTAAAGTAGCAGGTCGGCCCAGAATCTGCTTACCGGAACCTCAAAGGACTGCATCCTCAGGTCACACGGCGGCTTGGAGGCCTTGGGCCGGGTGAGGTACCAGTAGGTGGAGAGGGCGGTGAGGGCCCCCACTCCCACCAGTGTGTGTGGGGACAGGCTGCGCAGGTACTGCCGCACATCATCCACACCGTGGACGTGCAGCTGCTTTAAGAGCTCCTGGGCTTGCATCGTGGGACCTTAGGTTTGGTCGCCTGCACGGGAGAAGAAGACGGGCATCGTCAAATGATTCACGCTTGTCTATTTAGCCATTTAAGCACATTCCTCTGTGTAGGATAATCAGATCATCTCAGGTTTGATTTTCCTCCAGGAATGATTCGGACTAACGGCTAGTTCTGCTTCTATGCTGCGTGTAACTACTAAAAACAATGTTCTCACGCAAATGCACTCCATTTAACCTTTTTATTTCTCCGTCAGTCTGTGTGACGCTCTGTTTGTCGCTCTGTGGGGCTGTTTTTCTGTGTGATGCTCTGTGGTGATGTCTGTTTGTTGCTCTGTGGTGCTGTTTGTCTGCCGCTCTGTGGTGATCTCTGTTTGTTGCCCTGTGGTGCTGTTTGTCTGTTGCTCTGTGGTGATGTCTGTTTGTCTGTCGCTCTGTGGTGATGTCTGTTTGTCTGTCGCTCTGTGGTGATGTCTGTTTGTCTGTCGCTCTGTGGTGATGTCTGTTTGTCTGTCACTCTGTGGTGATGTCTGTTTGTCTGTAGCTCTGTGGTGATGTCTGTTTGTCTGTCACTCTGTGGTGATGTCTGTTTGTCTGTAACTCTGTGGTGATGTCTGTTTGTCTGTCACTCTGTGGTGATGTCTGTTGGTTGTTCTGTGGGGCTGTTTGTCGCTCTGTGGTGATGTTTGTCTGTCGCTTTGTGGTGATGTTTGTCTGTCACTCTGTTGTGCTGTTTGTCTGTCGCTCTATGGTGATGTCTGTTCGTTGCTCTGTGGGGTTTGTCAGTAGCTCTGTCTGCTCTCATTAAAACACTTTGCTGAGGGTCCGTTACAGAGTGCAGTGATTTGGCCCTATTGAACTTTGGACCAGATAGGCAGTTGCCTTAAGACAACATCTAAGCAGCTTGACCGCTAACCGAGCTAAGACAATCCATCCATCCTACATCTGGGCTTCCCAAAATCTTTTTTAACACAACCAAGGATCATCTCAGTCTACCTACAACCTTCTAGAAGAGAGGTAATATTTTAAACAGTAGCCAAGTTTAAGTGAATCTATTTTGAAAACCTGCCATACAAACTGAATATAGCTTACATCAATCTGATCTATTCAACAAGTGAATAAATCCACACCAGTTAGTTAAGTCAAATGCTAATCTAGATTAACATTGTTCCATGAGAATGCCAACAGGTCTGAAGGCCAAACATTCCGATAATGACCCCAATGCAATGTCAAGCAGCCAAGAGCATGCGTGGTTTGAAGCGACAATGTGGGTCTCTAAGGAAACATGTAACCCTATCGGACCAGCTTGACTTTTCACCTACTTCTGGAGTCTAATAATGTCCCATGCATGTATTTATACACTGACACATTGCCTGCTGCAAGAACGATACAGAACAGATAGTGGAACCCAACATGGAAAATATCTTCTCAAGTCGGAGTACACCCTTTATTGTCAACTAAGCAATTTGACAGAGCCAAGATAATTGCCAATTTATAATACACATAAGATACTTACTTTATTAATAGTGCACAAGGCCTTTGAGACTGACTGGGAAAGTCCCCTTCAAGCAGGTCCACTGAGGTGTGAGTTTATAACTTGGAGATCTGTGGTGTATACGCTACCTAAAGAATTATTAACTAACTAATGTAGATCCTTTTAACTAGGTCACAACAACCAGCCAAAAAGCTACATCCTACAAAGAGGCGGATCCACCTTTCCGTCAGTCTAGGTCAATTACTTTGATATGAACCGAGTTACTAGAATTAATAGTAATTTGGTTTAAATTAAAAGAACGTCGCTGACATGCACAGTAGACTTCATTTTAGAATATGCAAACCCTCTGACTAGGCAATCTATAAAAAAGTATGAGAAATGTAACCGATATCACCCCTTAGGCCCCTAAGTAATTAATGCCATAGATTGCTTAAGACCTTCTGTCCATTCTAAAGTATAATCTGTATTGGTTAGTTGAAGCAACCCCATTGATCAGGCTAGGCTACTTATGATCACATTGGATGAGTTTTGGTCACGTCAGTTAGGATCATTTGGCCAAAGGTCATCACACATCAGAACATCCCATCAACAGACCTTTCCCTTACATTGTATCAGGACTGTCCACCAGGCCACAGAAACCTTCTATTGACAAATAAAGTTTGATAATATGCAGATTAAACAGACTTCAATATGCAAATATAGACATGTATAGAACAATACAAGTGCCTTTAGGAAATCAAAATCTGCAGAATAATAAAGCTTTAGCCCAATAAAACTAATATATATATATATATGTGCATGACAATATGTACAGTTAAAGTAACGTGAAAATAGTATCTGGGAAAGTATTTTGTTTGTTTTACATATTTGGACATGGATATTCGTGCAAACAAGAAAATGTAAAACATTTGGGCAATTAAAATGAACAGAAATGCAATTTCCTTAAGTGCGAAAAGAAATGAAACCCTAACTTTATCATTACATAAAATGGCTCAAACTAAAATCAGATGCACCAAAACAGGTGCAAATGGTAAAAACAGCAGGAGGACTTGGGGGGGTTTAGCCTTCCATGGAGATTAAGCACTTGTTTGGTTTGGTTTTAACCATAAGGTTGTGTGGTAACGCATCATGCTAACATCAAAAGACCTATCCAAGACCATTAGAAGAAAAACAACTGATGCCGATGAGTCAGGGTGAGGTAACAAAGACATGTCCAAGCACTTCAAAATACATGAGTCCACTGTCTGATAGATCATCTACAAATGGTGAAAAGTGTCGACCGCTGGCAATCTGCATTTGGATGAACAGGTTGTCCCGCCATGTTCAGGCCAGGAGCTGAGTGAGAGATGCTCATAGAACCACAGGGTAACCCTTTAAACAGTTATGTTCCATAGGAGAGGCATGTTAGAGCTGTACATTGTAAGCAGCATGTATCCATGTCATAGGGCAGGCCGGTTCTTCTGATGGAAGGCAGATGTGTGCACTGAGCACAGTGCCCAAGACAGTAATACATCTAACTGTGGATTTATACCATGCCTTCCGAATCAGACATGGGTTGTTTGTGGTCTTCCTCATCAGGAAAAACGTTTACAACTACAGCATTTTACACTACAGCTTTTACAACTACAGTATTGAAAGCTCTGGATTCAGCCCATCATGCAGTTCTGTGCTTTATTACAGGTCCAAACCTTCAGATGGGACTCCCTGACTTTCAGAAAACAGACAGTGGTTGATGCTTGTATATAAAGCTGCTGCAAAAACATCCAAACCATCTAACATCCGAAATCTACTAGAACACCTGCAGTTATCAAACACTCTCCCCAGACCAACAGGTTCTAACTCAAGAGTTATGTAAAACTGCTATCAACTACACTTCCCCCACAAGAATGTCTTGCAGTGACCTTAGGTTAGAAGCCCTGGTGCCTATAAGGTAGTTCAAATGTTTTATATGAAAATATACCGTCAAATGTGAGTATTAGTTAATGAGAGTGTAGGTGTTTCATATCCATGCATTCTCTAATTTTTTTAATTTATTTTAATACAGGGCTACAATTTAAAAGTTACGTCTCAGCATAATTACCTGTATAATAAAAGTAAAATAAAAATAAGCTGCTGAGTTAATCAGTCTTACAAATGGGCAACATGCATTCAAGTCTATATGAGATGTAGAATAAACTGTTTACACACTAACATTCAGATTTACATTTGATTAGAAGATGTAGAAGAACCATCACATATGTGGATTTAGCCCTAAAATACCAGCTCCTCATGTCTGTCTAAAACCAAGACAAAGCTACTAGTGAAGGACAGATCTGTGTCAGCTGTCATAGGCAACCCGGTGATATGTATAAGATAGTCTTTCCTATACCCACTTACAAACTGTATTGTGGATTGTGGAATCAAAAAAAGTTAAATTAAAGTTTCAATTGTGTGTTTCTAGTTTTATATCTGTTTCTACTTTCAGGTAACAACAACAGCTATATCATATGTATTGTCCCTAAATTTAAATAGTTTGTTCACCTTCTATTTTGCTAGTTGGCCTGCTTCATCTTGTCTGGTGGAACAAACAAAATTAACTTGTGGACGCGTGTAGCCAGTTTAGTTACAGTGTAACCAGTTTTGACGAACTGTCAGCTCAAATTAAGAGTGCAAACATTAGGCTACTTATTTAAGAGGTCATCGCAAGTTTAGCACTACGTGTGTGTGTTTGTGTGTGTGTCTTATAGGGACTAGTGAAGGATTAGTGGGGGGCATGCAACAAGTGACAGATGGGTCATGTAGAGCCATCTAATGAGGAAGTGTCACCTTTCACCTCAATACCTGCAGTAAAAAGGGTGAAAAGATTAAACTGCTTCTAAAAAGACATCAGTTAAGCAGGTGTTTCTTTAGAAATAAATATACTTATAAATATATTTGTAATAATAGTCAGAGACCATAACCTACAATCGACCAATAAATAAGTTACAATACAAAAAGCCCAAATAGCAATGAGGGACATATTGTGTGAGAGATACATTATGTATTGATTCACTGTGGAGATTGTGTAGTATTTCAACTGGATAGGTCCCTGAGTATGTGCACCAAGTCATTTCCAAGTGGTGAAACATAGAGAAGAAAGTTTTTGCTAAAAGTGGAGTAGGTTGAATTTGAACCAACTCAGTGTTACATGTGCAACGGAGGTCATTGGCTGAGACACTGAACCATCCTGAATGCATCTTTAATAGCCAAGTTCAATCGCCTGTCAGAGTCTACCTAAACATGTAAAACCTGCTACCACCAGTGGGCTCGCTAGTGTCAATTGCAAAATGACTGGACAATTAGCTTATTACTATGATTCATTACTAATTCTGATAAGTGATTATTCGAAAAACTGAAGTGCCAATTCGGAAAATCCAAAATAGGAATAGCAAGAATAGCAATTGGAGTCGTTAATAGTAACTCAATAATAGGTACTAGTCTCTAATCTGTTTTTACCAGTAAAATGAAAGTCACTAGTCACAACAGGCATAGTCACTAGTAACTAAAGAATAAAAACAAGCATATTTTAAATAATGACGTGGTGTCACGTTGGGGCATTCCTCTGTAGGTCCGGGTCAATAAGCAGACCAGAGTGGCTGACTTGGGACACGTCATGTATGTCCCATGCCTGATGGTTGTTTCTTTTCTGCATGGTCTCTGCCTAAATCACCAACTGACCCCTGGCCTGTTACTTCTTCATCCTAAAGATGACAACAACTATGTTTAGACAACACCCAGTCCAAGTTATCTGTCCTAATTTGAGATATAGAAAAGTCTATGTATATTGATTTGCTCATAGTCAATGTTTCGGATAAAGGGGATGACCCTCAAGAAGTTCAAGAATGTCACAGAATGTCTTATTTGAACTACAACTCATGCAGGCTACAACATGCATGGGAGACACACAGTTGGTAAAACCTGTTATTTTGCAATGAATGTTGCCAGACAGTTTTAAAAAATAAAAACGCTAAACATAGCCTGTGGACAGGCGAGCTGTTGAGAATTGTAGGTTGTAATGAAAACTATGGTAACTTTAAGCCTCAGTATTAAACATGAAGCAAATCACCCAACGTTCGCAACATATAAAGATAGCTAAAACGTAATTGGTTGAAAAACTGGTCCAACTTCCAGAAGCAGTTAAACACAACTTAGATTCACCACGATTTTTCCCACGAGCACGTGACGCCCCCCACCTTTTTCGAAGAGTTGACTTGTCAATGATTACTTGGATCAGATCCATTCAAGCAATAAATGAACAAATTGACAATTAAGTCAAACATAAACATTGTCCCTCTCATTCTACATTTCCCCATGAACTCATATTTTGCATGTTATCAATAGCGTTTCCATATAGGTAACGTTTACCGGTCATTCACTGATTTATTTATATCGGTCGTTCACGTTCAGTTACCGACAGATTTTGAATAGTTTTGGTGTTTTAAAGCCTCACTATTCGTACGTATCTTAAAAAAATACATGTTTCTAAGTAGGCTATGTATCGTAAAAAAATACATATAAAACCATACTGTTAATCTGATACTGTCAATCTGATAATGAGATCATAAAACATCCACTACCAACCTTTGCAGGTAACCAGCGATTAGATATTTACCAAGCGTCTTCGCCGGCACACAAGGACCTCACCAACAAGCAGGATAGCGAACTTAGTCATTAGAGGCCATCGGGGTGCTGGCCGCGCCCCCTGTTTACGGACTCCACCCACTGTTTGCGAGACACGGCCCTTAGTGACACTACAATTCCAAGTCATTGTAGTGAGCCTGTGCTTTAAATCTCCCAATGAAAAAAAGTGACAAATATTTAATGTAAAGTCGAAAAGGTAGACTACAATTGTGATAAAACGTTGTTTTTTTTATCTGAAAGTAATCGTTGTTTGTGCTTAAACATGTAAGGAACTTAATGAAAGTCTAATTTCACTAATTATAGCTACATAGTGGGAAAAGCGTGATGAATTGCTCTAATAAATGAAGGAAAAACGTAATCATCACAGTATAACACCAAGTCAATTCAACTTCAGGGCTATCAATCTGTCCAGTTAGAAAGCATGAGTCAATGTCACCTGTTGAAGTCCAAATGAAAGTTACAGTTGGTGCACTTGAGACAACACCCAAAAGGTAAAGGTTTTGCTGGTGGTGGCCACAGACAATTGCTCTCACCTTTTCCTTCCTGACTGATTCTCTAGTTTTGCGTGTTGTTAGTGACCTTAGTGACCTTTTGTTAGTGACCTCTGTCTAGCAGAGCTATACAGGGCCGTAGAAGGGCATCAACCCAGCAGCAGGACCGATATCTGCTCCTGTGTGGAAGGGACACCAGGAGGTGCACTGTCAGAACCCTTCATAATGACCTCTAGTTGGCGACTGGTGTGCATGTTTCTTACCAAAGTATAAAAAACAGACTCCATGATGGTGGAATGAGGGCCCGAGGTCCTCTAGTGAAACCAGTGCTCACAGCCCCACAAGAATGCAGCTTGATTGGTATTCGCTAGAGAACTCCAGAACTGGCAGGTCCACCATTGGTGCCCTGTTCTCTTCATGGATGAGAGCAGGTTCCCACAGAACACGTGACAGACCTACATCCAACAGTGGAAAGACTGTCCAGGAGCTCAATGATGCCCTGATCCAGGTCTGGGAGGACATCCCCAGGACGTCTGTCCTCGGAGGCATACACACTACTGAATCCCATTATTAGTTGCCATGATGAAACTCCTGCAATTTGGAACAGCCTCTGATTTCAATTGTTTACTGATTTTGGTTTCCATTGACCTTTTGTTATTTTTCGATATTTTGTTCTCAACGAATTACACTATGTACTGTAAAGATTTTGATATTTAATATATTTCGTTCATCGTGGCGCGATGTGTGATCCCACAGTGCGATCCCTTTTAATGCAGTGTACAATTAAATTAGCATAGCCAATTCAGCCAGCCATATCCGTTAACCACATCAGCGGATATCGGAACGCTCCTTTCACAATGTCAGTTTTAATAAAAAGAAAGTAATGCCATGGCATTGTATGTAAACTGTATATACTACAATATCAATGCAGGTGTAAAATGCAGTTAATAAATCTCTTTGATTTTGCAGTGGTATTGGTTAGCTTGATTTTTTTTATTCTCTGCGTACTTTATTTGTAGGACAAATGGAAACAGGTATAACAAACGATGTGCCTTTGGTTTTGCTTTCCATGACATTCTGTTGTAGTCAGTATTCATCAGAATATAATTCAATACTTTTGTATTGGAATTATTTTTATGTCATTTAATGCAAGCAGCTAATTCCGTGTCATATATTTCATGTGATGAGTGTCTTTTTTCGTTAAAACATAGGTGTTAACTATTTTGATAACCTAGAGTGCCATCTGCTGGTAATTATTCATATTACGGATTTAGTCCCGAAGTTTTCCCGCATTCGTGATTTGCAAGATGTTTGTAGTTATGAATTGTAAATACGATGTGCACATGACACGTCTACAGAAGAGAAAAGTAAAAATTCGTTTTTCGAGAACGAATAATAATCTATCCTAATATTATAGCCTACATTTGTTAAAGCGAACAAAACTGTTTTAAATTTTCCTCTGTGCAATGTCCCACATAAAATAAGCTATACATAGGACTGTGCACAAAACGTAGAAAACAATGAAGAATACCGTACAAACATATCGTGTTTTTTTCTTGAGATCTTACATAGACGTTTTATTGTCAAACTGCATCCCTACAACAATTGCATTAGCTCCTCCCATACACGTATATTGCCTGTCTCTGCGCACATCTGTAGTGGCCTACGATTACTGGAGTTTATAAATCGGAGGACAGTCATAAACGAGGAATCATGTCCAGACCGACCACGACGTGGGCTATTGCCATTCTTACATTGCTTTTGTCAGAAAAATGCCTCGCCAGTCGCAAACTTTTAGTTTTTCTAATTGATGGCTTTCGTTATGATTATATGGATGATTTGCAAAACTTGCCTGGATTTAAAGAGATTGTGGATAACGGAGTCAAAGTGGATTACTTGACCCCGGACTTCCCCAGCCTCTCATACCCGAATTACTACTCACTGATGACTGGTGAGATGGTTTATTTTTGTCTAAATGATTGTGTCTCTCAGACTTTCACACGTGAAAAATATGTGTTACTGTAGGAAACAAAGTTTATGAACATAAGTGCTTCATCTCTGTTCTGGATTTACGAGCTTCTCTGGAATGTAATTATATTTTGCTTTATCCTAAGTTGTTACTGGTATTGTTTTGCTTGTCCTATTGAAATTTAGTGCAGTCTTTTTCACATACTCTATTTAATCCTTGTTGTTGTACTAGCCGATGACTAGTTGTGACTGTAGACTTTTTTTTGTAGGTTAAATTGTCAGTATTGTTCCTAATTAATGGCCTTAACTGTCTCCCTGGCTATACCTCGTGCAATTCTCTGGTGTGTCTTCTTACCTGTGACTGTCAATTAACAATCGGTCTTAGTATTTCAGTGCCTGTGGTTTTCCAACGATCAATCTAATGTATTTATAAAGCTCTTTTTACACCAGCAGTTGTTACAAAGTGCTTTTACAAAACGCAGAGCCTGAAACCACAAGGAGCAAGCAATAACAGTGTTGAAGCAAAGCAGATCAGAAAAACTCCCTTACAGGGTAAACATTTAGGAAGAAACCTAGAGAGGAACCAGGCTTGTAGGTGTGACCAACTACTGGCTGTGCCGAGTGACATTTTAAGAGTAAACCTTTTATAATGAATAAATGCACGTAGGCTGTGTCCAGAGTCTATAAAACCTAATCCTGGTCAGAAGCATGACCAGATGTACCGGTTGTGGCGGGGACAACCTGGGGAGGGGGAAATGGTTAGCATTGTGGCAGCTGGAGTCATCAGGTATTGGTTTTCCAGTGGCATCTGACAGCAACCATCTTGTAAGCAGCTGTTTTGTTGCTGAAACGAAGACGTCCTGTCGAGTTGTTCTGCAGGACTTAGTTGAGCAAGGATAGAGAGGAAGGCCTCACTCACTCCAGTATCTTTGTTGATAATATTTAGTTCTGTAAACTTTTCTCTAGTGAAGTGGAGATTCTCTATTTCTACTTCCCCCCTTTCCATGTCTTCCAGGCGGTCACCATCATTTACCCACTAGCGCTTAACATTCTTGATATCGATCAACTAGGTGCATTAGGAGAGTTTCCTAAATGAGCATGATACTTAAGATAATTTCCAGAAGATGGCTCACCACTCACAGTGATAGGTGACTTGTCTTAGATTCCTTTCTGTCAGCATCTCTTTTTCCACTTCTTTTCCTCTCCCATTCCCCTCCCACCCACAAGGCAGGCAATGCGCTTGATCCTGTCCTCACAGGATGCTGTAACCCGGCTGATCTTACTGCAACTCCACTCCAGATCGCTGATCACTTTGTCTTATTCTCTCTCCAATTGTCTTTCAACCCTGCTAATTCTTTCTCAGATAATATTGTGGAATCAAGATCTTTGTTCCCTCTCTCCCTCTCTCCCTCTCTCCCTTTCTTTTCTCCTCTTCTATTTCTTCATCTGAAATAGTTTTTCTTTTTACTTCCTGTCTCCCGAGTCTGCCTCCTAAACCCTACTCTACTCTCTTTCCACCTCTGTCTTTTGTCCTCTCGGCAAGCCCGTCTTTCCCCTCCCGCTCCATGGCTGACTGACTGAGAGCTAACAGAAGGTGCCAAGCGAAGGTGGACAAAAAACAAATTCCACCGGACATCCTTTCATTTGCTTTTTCTGGGCTTCCGACATCCTGTACACTGAACCCTATCCCTTCCTCCCTTCTCCAGAATCATCTCTGTAGACATTTTACCTTCCCCTACTTTCCTCATCAACTCCTCCCTTTCCACTGGCTTTGTTCCCTCTGGATTCAAAGCAGCTTGTGTCTCCCGCCTCCTCAAGAAACTAACTCTTAATCCCTCTGATGTCCAAAACTACAGACCGGTAACCCTTGTTCCTTTTCTTTCTCAAAAGCTTAAGGTGGCTGTTTCTAACCAACTATCTTCTTATCTGTCCCAGTACAGTCCTCTGGACTCCAAGCCAATCAGGTTTCAAGACAGGTCCCATTACAGAGAGCAAAGAACCTCGGTGTGAAACTCAACAAGAACCTGTTATTCTCTGCAAACATCAAAGCAGTGACTCGCTCTTATAGTTTAATGCTGTACAACATCTGCCAAATACAACCCACTCTCACACATGAAGGGGCTTAGGTTCTGATCTAGTCGCTTGTCATCTCCATCTGGACTATTGCAACGCTCTGTTGACTGGGTTTCCCACAAGCCACAGAACGATCCAGAACGATGCGGCCCGTCTTTCGTTCAACCTTCCCCAATGTACCCATGTCACCCGTCTCCTCCGCTCTGTAGTCTTTCGGTAAAAGCTTAAAACCGCATCCATGGTTCTTGTTTATGGTGCAGAAAATGTAACCGCACCTCCCTACAGGCTGTGCCTCCACACTACAACAAATGTAACTGGACCTACCTACAGGCTGTGCCTCCACACTACAACAAATGTAACTGCACCTCCCTACAGGCTGTGCCTCCACACTACAACAAATGTAACTGCACCTCCCTACAGGCTGTGCCTCCACACTACAACAAATGTAACTGCACCTCCCTACAGGCTGGGCCTCCACACTACAACCCTTCCTACAACCCTTTCTGCCATGTCTTTCTGGCCACTCAATCCTCTTAGCCAAGCTCCCGCTCAGTCAAGGGCAAAACTGTTCTGTCTTGGCACCTGGACGGTGGAACAAATTTCCCCTTGATGCCACAAAAGCAGAGTCTCTGCCAAACTTTAGAAAGTGGCTTAATTAAGGTGTAATTATTATGATTGTCAGATGTTGATTTTCCAAGACACCTTATGTACTTATTGTAACTAGCTCTGGCTAAGGGCATCCGCGAAATGTTTAAAATGTAAATGTTAACATGATTGATAAGCAAATACCATTGAATGTGGTTATTTCTGTGTTATTTTAGACATACTGACTGAAAAAATATTAAATCCCCAGCTGGCCCAGCTGCATTATTGCTGGAAAAAATTAATGATAAAGAATTTTGAACTTTCATGAACTTGTAATGTAGACAATCTTCTGTAGTCACCATTTGATCCTTAGTCTTCCATCAGTAGATACCTTTATAGCCTTGATATTGTCCATGCTTGGCCAATACCTGATCTCTGAGATCATGGGCATGAGAAACTTAACAAGTGCATACTAACTCTGGACAAAGGACAATAGGTCGGACATGAGATGTTTATTACTGATGGGTCCTGTAAATGTTATCTATAGTACCTGCTAGGAACTGTGTATTTGACTTGGGGGGCGATAAGTCTTTGTTCTATATATTCTCCATGCTCGTTATGCTACACACGGTGACATTAAACAGGAGAATGAGTCCTTTACTGAACCCCACCCTGAGCTTTGGTCCAGAAACTTGCATGCCTTTTGTTGGCAAGGAATATGAAAACATGCCAGATGATTAACCCAAGGGCCACTAACCTGAACCATAACACACTGGAGTAGAACCCCGGCAAAATAAAGTTTTCGAAGGAAGCCACACTCTGAATATATCCCGCAGAAACATGTAGTAATGGATGAATAATACTTCTATTGATGAACAAGAGCCTGGCACAAGAGCCTGGCACAAGAGCCTGGCACAGGAGCCTGGCACAGCTTTCCTGGGTCCCCCAGCAGGACTCTGCCTGGTCAGTAGCAGTCTCCTCCTCAGCAGCCACACTGTCTCTATTGTCTAACTCACAGTGTACCAACTAGCTGAGAACAGAGGAAAGTAGCTGTGTTTAACTCACTTCACCCACTGAAAAGCAACAACAACAGTGGCGACAGTAACAATAACCAAACCATACATATGGCACGTGCACGGCTCTGGCCAGGGTCGGTTCTCTCAGCCCACAACTGGACCTCCTCTGAGTGCTGACGGCCAACGACATGACTACAGACAGTGTAACAACTGGCAAGAGTTTAGCGGTGGTCTTACAAAGCTGAGCGATAAAACAAACCGAAGCTCGTTTTAAAAAAGGGCCCAGTCTCTTCAGCATTTTCAGTCCGATCCTGTATGGCCCATCAGTCAGTGGAGGCCATCTTCACACCAGGCTGAAAGCAGAGCCCCAAATCCCCAAATACAACAGCTTCTGTCAAATCCCTCCCGATCACTGGATCACGTTGTGGTTGATTCGCTGATGTTCGTTGTTTTGGTAGGGCACATTCCCCTCAACAAAGCCACGGCTCAGGCTAGCTCCAGTTTGTTCACTGCATTAGCAATGTAACCAAAACAAAGCCAACAAAGGGTGTCTGACACTGGGCCCTCCAGTTACACCATCCTAGTCATGCAGAAAAGGGCCATTTTCAAAGCTGACGGAGCTTCGGGGTTGCGTTCCTGGGGGCCACTGTTGTAGAGCCAAGATATTACCTGTGACAAAACATACAGTACACGCAGCGCAGCTTCTACACAGAGAAAGAGGAGAGATCATATTCTGTCCGTTGACATGGTTAAGTGCCTCAGAGCTGAGGAAAGGTCTCATTAGGATGTGTTTTGGGAATGTGTGAACTTTGGATCAATAGGGAAGTGCCTGCACATTCCAAAGTGTGCTCATTATCTGGACAAAAAGACTTAAAAGTACTGACTTTCTACAAGAATGCATTGGAATTTGCCGCATATTATTCTCACTGTTCTTTGATCAATGGATAATCTACAAAGCAATTCATAGAGATATTAAGAGATATTAAGGCCTTTTGGGAACTCAACTTCAACCAAATCTCACATGCTTGGTGTTTACCCATGATTTACTATATTGAATAATGAATGAGTATGTTCATTTTGTGTGTGTTGTGTAGATATATCAACCTATTACAAGAGACTAAACCTGTTAAGGCCTTAATCGAAAACATATTGTTAATCACTATTACAGTGCAAAACAGTACCAATGTTATAGATCCTATGGCATGCAGATTAAGATAAAAAGATAATTTATTATTTCTTTAATGTAACTCTGCTAACTACCTCTGGCTCATGAGGCAGATAGGAAAACAAAACACCTATGCTGCTTTGCCCTGAGCTCTAATGTGCATTACTAATGGTCTGAAGTATTTGAGATTCTCTTGGAAGTCCTTGTATATGTTTGATTACCCTTGGTGTCTCTCAGGCCTTGAACAGAAGTCAAGGCTCATCAACAGCTAATTCCTCACAGTATCATTTATTGTTCATTTATTGCAATTTTCATCTTGATCATTTGGTAGAAATAGAATGATGAATGACGCCCCATTAACAAAACAATAGCACAGTGCAATGAATCTACATTTAAAAAGATTTTCCAATATATTCTCAGTTCAGAAATTCCTCCACTATTTGGAAAATTCAGTACTGATAAGTCACAGTTTTTTTTGTTTTTGTGTGTCCAACAAAATATTTGAAATGGAAAAATATGTACAGAATCACATAGTTGTATGAAAGCTTATAACATCTGTGGCAGTAATGAAGTATTGTTCAAATGAAATACATGTTTTTTTTATTAATAGACAATACTGGATGTATGTACAGATGAGGGCAAATGTGTTGGTCCCCTTACAGCTCATTGAAATAATGCTTCATTCCTCCTTAAAAGTGATTCTATGGAAAGAGTTGAAACTTGCAATCTGATGAAGGCACTCATCAGACTTAAAACAGCTAGAACAGTTTGTCTAGGAAAAGTGGGCCAAACTGCCTTTTAACAGGTGCAGAAGTCTCATTCAGAGCTACAGAAAAAGTCTGATAGCAGTGATTGCCTCTAAAAGTTGTGCAACAAATTGGATTAAGGGTCCCATAATTTATGTCCATTAATTTACAATATTATGTTGAATAGAAATCTAGTAAATATTGAATAAATAATGGTGGATGCCATTTACCTTTGTCAGTTTCAAGTTGTTTCAGAGAAGATTGTGAATTCTTCATTTTTTGTCAAAAGCTACATGTTTATGTTTGTGGCCTTGAGTCTTTGTGCGCTTTGTAAGGGTGGGGGTGAAGGCACTCACTTTCTGAACACAAGTTAATCTAGATAATTGAGCACATTGAAAAACCTGCTTCAAATCAAGTCATTATTTTCCATGGCCTCAGAATGCAAATCTGAATCAATTAGCATTTGTAGTGCAGACTGTTGTGTAATTCATTTTAGGTATTCTTGTGGCATTCATTTTCAAGCTTCTTGCAGAATTTGTCAGAATTTTGACTGTGTTGTTTTCCTAACCCATGTGATTCAACACAGCAGTTACAGTATGTTTAGGCTCAGGGCCTGAGGTAGCCAATCTGATACTGTAAGTCAGGCATATCACCATCTGCTGGCCAAACACAACTAGATGTCCTTCTGTACCTCAAGGAACTGAAGTTTAAGTTTACTTACTTAAGTTTACTTGATAAGTAAACATTTTCTTTTCTTTGGGTCAATGTTGATTCATATTGATTGTAATGTTATATTGTATTTTCCCCAGCCGATAAACATTTACTGCCCATAAAAGCTTTAAACAATGTTTCTCAAGTGGCCTAAAGTGTTATCAGGGTATTGTACATAACTGTTATGTCATGTTATTCCAACATGTCAGTATGTTTTCTATTTAATACACTGATATGAATGATTATGCAGTAGGTTGTTTATTTGAATGTATGAGCAAAGTGGCCACAAGGCAAACATGACCGAACATAATAACAACAGTTGTCATTCAATGGTTTCCAATACTTGTTCTGAACCAGCTGGATAGAAATGTGCCGCTGGGCCAAAGAACCTTGAAAACTCTGCTGTTTTTTTCCCCACAGAAAAGTGTTATGAATGCCCATCAACTGCCGAACTTGACAGAAATGTGCATATTTATGGACTTTCAGGTCGGTATTGTGAAGTGCACCAAATGACTGGGAATTACATGTGGGATCAAGGGTCCCAGAAGGAGTTCATTATTGGCACAAACCCAGACAGCCGGCTGCCAATGTGGTGGGAGGGGTCAGAGCCCATCTGGGTAACCATGCAGAAACTCGGGAAGAAAGTCTTCATGTACTATTGGCCTGGTAAGAACAACTGCAGTATATTCAAAAATAATGAAAACTTTAAAAAGAAGTAATGAGGGAGATTACCCCCCCCCCCTACCAGTGCTGTGAAATACTTATGGATATAATTCAAATTATTCAAGCATGCTATATGTTTTGTCAAATTGCCAGTCATGTCAAAAGCACAGCTTTCAGATGCCGTGGATTATTGAGTTATTCAGGAATTAAGTTAATCGATTCACATTTCAATGTGATATTATGTCGTTCAAGTGTGAACCATGATCTACTGCTTTGTTACCAGGTTGTGAGGTAAATATTCTGGGTGTCAGTTCTTCGTACTGTGAGGAGTATGTCTACAATCCCACAGAGAAAAATCTATCGGACTCTATTGAAAATGCTCTCAATGCTTTACGGTAAGAAACGGGGGTGACGTCGCCTCAGCAAATAGACCGGATCCAAACCTAGAATGTAGAATGTAGATATTACGTTGTTTTGTAACGGCATGACAACGTGTTGGTTTCATCAGTACTGGCAAGGCAGACATGGCTGCTGTGTACTATGAGAAGATTGACGTAGAGGGGCATCACCATGGACCCATGTCTTCTCAGGTGAAGACAGCCGTTCAGAGGCTGGACGTGGCCCTCCAAGCACTAAACCAAAAAATTAAGGTTAAGTCCCATTTTTCTTTTTCTTTTTTAAAGAGAAGCAAAAAGATAGGTAGTACAAAATTGGAGAAAAGACTGAGTGTGTCAACCACAGACAAAAAATGTCTCCCACAATGATTAGCCCCTACAGCTTACTGATTTGTAGTCAGGACGTTGAGTGTACCTTCTGCCCTGAGAGCCTTGCTTAACAGTGTGAGACCCGGGCTTTGATCTGAACATGGAACCGACACCCGGTGTATTTCAGGCGAAGAACCTGCGCCACGAACTGAACGTCATCATGTTCTCCGATCACGGGATGACGGACCTCAAGTGGATGGAGAAAGTCATTGAGCTGGACAGGATCATAAACATGTCTGACATTGTCAAGATGATGGATCGAGGCCCTGTTGTCAGTCTATGGCCAAAACAAGCCACGTACGAGGAGGTGAGTTGTGTCTTCCATGCAGATCAACTCAGAGGGGGCCTTTGAACCAACCACACATACGAGGAAATCGGGGCCATGTCATGTAGCCAAATGTTGTCACCTGTTTACACTTTGCAGTCAAATAGCAAACTTTTCATAATTGTTTGAAGTTTTCTCTGTTACAGTTTCTATTTAAGGCTTCAGTCAGGCCATCCATAAAATCTGATGGATTTAGCAACATTTACTGATGACGGTTCCTCCCATTACAAGGTGGTCACTTAGTGCCCTATCCAGTGGGAGGCAGTAAGAAGCAACACCTCTGCCGGGCTGAATGGGTCAGAAAGACTAATGCTGACAGAGTTGTGTTGATGACAGGTCTACAGAGCACTGAGCAGGGTCCGAAACATGAACGTCTACAGGCGGAATGAGATCCCTGATCGCTTCCATTACAAGGGTGGGAAATTTGTTTCCAGTCTGACCCTGGTGGCTGACCCTGGCTGGTTTATAACAGAGGTATGGCCCTGTCACATCTAGGCCGCATTCCAAATAGCATACTATTTCCTATTCAGGGCATTCTTTCTTTGCCTTGGTCAGTAGTCGTGTGCTACATATGGGATAGTGTGCCATTCTGGATGGGACCTTACACATTAAAACGTCTGGACCTAAAGGAACCGTGTGTAATGTGTGTGTGTATGTGTGTGTGTACTGTGTGTGTGTGTGTATATGTTTGTGTAATGTGGTGTAATGTGTGTGTGTGTGTGTAATGTGTGTGTAATGTTTGTGTAGTGCATATGTGTGTAACGTGTGTGTGTGTAATGCATATGTGTGTAATGTGTACGTGTGTGTGTAATGTGTGTGTGTGTGTAATGTGTGTGTAATGTGTATGTGTGTAATGTGTATGTTTATTATTTTGTGTGTAGTTTGCATGTGAAGTTTCTTTAGATTTTACACTATATTGGTTTTATCTAGATGAACTAGATGTAAACAGCATAGACAACAAGTTTGAATGGCTTCCAGGACAGGAGGTTTGGAAGTGCTATGGAGGTTTGGAAGTGTTGTGCCCACTTGCTTAGCCTTAACTTGTACTTCTGGCCCAGCAAGAGTTTTGTTATATAGCGTGAACATAAAATAGTATTTACATATAATGTAAATGTTATTTAAATTATGTTGTAATCAGGACATTTGTTGTACTCAAAACATAGTGGATGCGTTAAGTATCAAAATGTGTAGTGTGTGTGTGTAATATCTATATATGTGTGTAGTGTTTATGTTCCTATGCTATATTGTACAACCAATGAACACCACTGGAAGAAGTAGGGCAACATCCCAGTGTCTTTGAAGGTATTGTGTTCTACCTTGGCTGCCTCGGTTTCAGAGCAAGTCCAAACTGCCCTTCTGGCAGAACAGCAGTTCACCACAGCCTGAAGGATGGCAGCATGGTTGGCATGGCTACGACAACGAGTTTGTGGACATGAGGGGCTTTTTCCTCGCACAGGGACCAGGTAACAACTCTCTGACCAGTAGGCCTACATAGTCATAATGACATATACAGCCTCCCAGTACCATTACACTACATCACTCATCTCAACCCAAGTGTAAACTGAGCTTTACTGCCTAAGATTATATTCAAATATGTTTTATTATGTTAGTTGTCACAAGGCAACCACAGCAAATACCACATCCATGTTTATTAGTGTCCCAGGAAATGTACATCATGTGTACTATATGCCACCGGGCAGCAGGCTTTTTGTGAGGATGTAAATCTGTGACCAACTTTTTGGTTTTCTATATTGCACGTATGCCATTGTGTTGTGTTTGTATGCTGACGTCACAATGCGATAGCTATAATTCTGAAAACCTTGA
This sequence comes from Novumbra hubbsi, assembly GCA_016801125.1. Lineage (NCBI taxonomy): Eukaryota > Metazoa > Chordata > Actinopteri > Esociformes > Umbridae > Novumbra > Novumbra hubbsi. Next base: position 23,364 of record JACXGK010002305.1, on the reverse strand, counting down.
TGTGTTGCCTTCAGATTTCAAGAAGAATGTGCGTGCGGCCCCTGTCAGATCCGTGGATGTGTACAACCTGATGTGTAAAACCCTGGGGATTCTGCCCCTGCCCAATAACGGTTCCTGGTCCAGGGTGGAGTACTTGCTCAATGGCTCTCCCAGCCTGGCCTGTTCTGTCTGGGGGTTTATTTTAACAGCATTGGTATGGTCTCTTTAGCATTAACTGCAGAGATGATATTGTTCAATTCGAGGAACAATGTTATAGTATTGTCCAGGGCCTGTTGTCCCAGAAGCATCTTGAGTTCATGGTTAAAACCGTAGAAAATTTCTTTATGTCCAAAACAGAAATGTTTCTGTTTCATTATAACCAAATAATATTCGAAACATTTAAAAGCTCCTTTCAATACCTGGAATTGTCCTCAAGTCATGAACATTTCAAAACGCACTGAGGGTAGTGTCTGACCTGACATCATGTTTCAAAAACACAATTTGGTAGAAAAAACCAATGATATGGTTTTCATATGACAAACACTATACAAGAGAGGATCCTACCAATGATCGTAGCTTTACAATGCCTGTGGGAAACAAGCCACAGGGCTCTCAAACCCCTTTACTGTAGAAGTACTCTGGATGAATTCGTTCATTCATTTGATTTATGAAATACTTCCAATTTGAACATGTATTTGGTCAATTTGTCCTGTTTAAGGGGGTCAGATAAAAGAATCTCTACACATTGTACTGAACTGTATTGAATCAAATGTTATGTAATGTAAATTCAATTTGTACTTACTGTTTCCTTTGTTTATGGAGTTTTCACTAATTACATTTATCAATAAAACCTTAAGAAAATGCTCTAATCTGGTCCGCCCAACTGAGTTATAAACACTGAATTTTATTCCAACTCATCTATTGATTTCGGATAGTCTTAGTTTTGTTTTCCATGACCGTCTTAATCATTGTTTTAGGTCACTTCAAGTTCACCCTGAACTCCTTTCCCTTTTCGGTTACATTTCAAGGATATGGCTTAGACATGAGACTTTAGAACATAGATCATTATCTCCAAATCTTGAGTAGATTAGTGCTTGTAAAACGTAACATAACCTAGAAATGTTTTTTACGCTCATAACAAACTCTGTAATCGAAGTGAGGCCTCAACCGAATGGAGAGCAGCTAAAGCAAAGGTTGGAGTTTCTTTGTCACAACAGTGTTCAGCTGAGAGTCCAGGTAATGAATAGCTTTCACCTTGTGTCCCAAGACTGAATCAGTCCTTTATTAGAATTTTGAAGACAAGAGTTTAAGGAGCCAGGTGCCTAAACTAAGCTTCCGGTTTATTAAATATGTTTTTAGCGGCCTCATGTACCAAGCTCTACCAGGGGCCTGGAGAAACAAGCTCTAGCAGAGACCTCATCTGCCAAGCTTTATCTAGGCCCTAATATACCGAGCTCTATCAAGGGCTGGGTATATATGCACCAAGCACCTCTGTGTCAGCTCCTCCAGTCAATATAATCCTACTCATTTGGGATTTCAGAAGTATTCCCATTATCAGCAATATAACAAGCAATACGGACTGCAATTTAACAGCCTTATTTGATAGTAATAAGCCGTAGTCTTAAGTAAAATAAAGATATTCAAAACATGTAACCAAACATGTTATTTTATTATCTTAAAAAGTAACACCATCCCCAAAGGGAATATCACATACACTACAACAACAGTAAACACCATTACTACACAGAAAAGGGACTTTCAGATATAGACATAAAAAATCCCCTCTTATTAAATTATTTTACTAGGCATGACAGATAAACATCATTTACAGTATGCCATACCGTCACAATTAGAAACAATGTTATTGAACTCCATTATAAATCCGCAATGTTAAGGGAAGACATTTCATGGACTGTCAGCATTTCATATGAAACACCTTCATTATAAACAGAACATCCTTCTTGGATGGATTTTACAGCAACAAGAGACCAGGCATTTATTTCAGTGCAAACGTGATAATACAAGGCTGTCTTGGGTGCAATTCTCCCTTTTGATTTCAGAGGGAATTGATAATGTTGATCATTATTTGAAATTAGCTCACAAAACCTAAAATGGACCTGGACCTTTGGACAGCAACACACTACCCTCATAGGCTTGTGGCCCTGCTGTGTCCGACCGAGGTGGTGACAGCACGGAGGGCTGAAAGGACCGAGGTCCACGTAACAGACCAAAGAAGGTGTGCTAGAAGACTGCACCACTGGGCAGGAGAGAAACAACTCCCCTCTCCTCAAACTGCACAGAAGCGATTACATTTCTGTTAAGGGGGAGAAAGACATTAGAGGCAAACTGAGAGAGAGACATTAGAGGCAGACAGAGAGAGTGACAGACAGACAGAGACATCAGAGGCAGACAGACCGAGAGTGAATATGTGAGAACTGTGTGAGAAGAACACCACTAATAACCGCACAGGGGCCTAATAGACAAGTAGCACATACTGGTTAGCTCAGCTGTCTGAGAATGACAATAGGAGAGTCCAGCACTTTGACAGTCTTCATATGCGAGTCCTTTCCAGAGCTTTTACATTGACATTCACAGGATACAGGCTAATGACATTGTGATCTGTAGGAGGAAAGCCACTACTCGTTGTCTTTTTGCTGTTGTGGAGGTAGTTGTATAAGAGTATCTGTGAACACAAGTGTTTAAATATGAATCTGAAACTAAATATAGAAAATCAGACGGTTTAGGGTGTGAAGAGGCCTCTGTAAAGGGGATGGTTTTTCCATGTGGTCCATATTCAAAAGTCCCTTGTTAATTTGAACATAAAATGCATTCAACAGGACAATACCACAGGTAATAGCACCAGGAATAGGGAGGTTTTTGTTCCAATAAAAAGAAGTCATGTTTCTCCATTATTATCCATGAGGCCTTTCCCAAATCAGTATTTACAATGTGCAGAGTGACCTGATTCCAATGTAAACATTAGCTCTATGAGTTCCCAGTTCTTTAAACACTTGAATGCTTTTAATCAAGTAATGCAAAAAGACTAAAGCAGCATTGGAGCTGGGTTCAAAACCATGAAACACTCGGTTAGTCTGACACACTACAGTAGCCTACAGAGGGAGGTTGGCTGGGCATAACTAGGATAACATGTCACTTGAACCCTACGTGAAACAATAATATCATAGCACTGTAAACCGAGATGACAGCCGTGTACGTCTGCTTATGGCACTTAACGGAGGCAGGACAAAGGATGACTTTGTAGCTGTACGCACAGACAATCTGCCGGCCCAAATAACAGTTTCCGTTATGACAGTAGTAAATTCGTTTTCAAGAACTCACATAAACTGTCATTATGGTTTATTACATATTATATTATCATGATGAGAGCATTTTGTTGTCCTTAGCCAGCTGAGTGCTATACTGTATGCCTGGCTCCATGTGAGCCAGTAGAGGGGGATAAAGAGTAAGCTGAAAGAGTCAAACAGCCACACATAGCCAAACAACGGTAAAAGTGTTATTACGCGTGACCTGAGATTATAAGATAAAAAAAAAAAGTGAAACCAAAATAAATTACAGATTTGACTTGAGTCAAATCCCTCACTTAAAAGAAATAGAAACCTCTCAGTAAAAATAAAAACCTAAACTGACCTGTAGTATTACATTTTTTTTTTCCATCTTTGAATGGGTTCAAAAAAGATCAATGCCTCTCAATCTTTTAAAAACATCCGTGTGGGAGGAAGTAGTGTTACCATGTAGTGGTGAGTATCACAAATTCAACTATTACTAAACAGAAAATGAGGAAAACAAATCCATAACCATTGAATGACAGATTGAGAATGTAGTACCAGTCCTCGAGCTGGCTAGTGTATGTTGTGAAGATCCATTAGTTTGTACGCTGTAACAGTCCAAGTGAGGTGGAGGGCATACATCCAAACCCAACACTTCCTGTCACCCCCCAGCCAAACGTCACACACTGGTGATGGAGGCCAAACAGTTTGAGGGTTTCTGGAGTTTCTCGGGTTGGGTGGTGGGTGGCTCGGGAATGGTCCGGAAGGCGAAAGGTGGACCGTTGCCTGTGGCGACTCCCAGATGTCCGGGGCTTAGAGCCAGGTTCTGACGTCTGTTGCTCTCCACGATGCTGGAGGTGTTTGAGGCCAGACTCTCGCGTGTGCTGATTTAGGGGAGAAAGACAAGAGGGAGAGAATGGTGAAGGAAAGGAAAATAGTGCGGGAGTTGCACACAGAGTACAACAACATTGGATTCAGTCTCAGTTTTCCATGCTTGTCAGGATTAGAGAGAGCAGAACATATTGGATTGATTGTTGACACATGTCTATAACATTTCCCAGTTGCTGCCAGCACTTAAGATTAGGGAGTTTTCTTCCAAGAAAACAAAACTGGATATCCTCTTTTGTATATTTTAACCACTAACTGCTGTAACCAATACTCCAACAGAGGAATAACAAGAAGAGCAAAGGTAGAAAGATGAGAATGGAGGATGAGATTAGGGGCTCGATTGCTGTTTAATGTAAAGCACATGCTTGTTGGTCTTTATAACCTATTAAGCCTAAAAATAAGCCTGTTTTCTAACCTCAGTGCCAGGATTGGCAATATGCGGATTTTGATGGTATTTAAATTTGCTTGCGTTAAATAACAAAATTTGAGGTAAAACAATATTCTCCAACGTGCAGGCGCCTTGTAGCTGAGTGGGGGTGAACATTGTGCCTGCAATGTGTTATGTGAATTTACTGAACTGGTTTATTAATGAATTCTACGATGTATTTTTCTAGTACAGCATTGAGACAAAGTCTGGGCCAAGTTAATCAGTAGGGTATGGGTAGATCATTGGGTCCTCAGACAGGGTAATCTGTCAAAATGCATAAAATCAGGCTTAAAAACGTTGTGGCTCTGGATAAAAGCATCCGCTAAATGATGAACTTGTACAAATTTAATTTAAAGCATTGTTGGTGGGGATATTTAAGTCTGAAAGCTGGTGTTAGCAGTACAGTGTTTGGTTTTAAAGATGTTGAAAGTGGAAGCAGAGTTGAGCACACCCTTGAGACACTGCCCATATACATTTGGATAAAGAGAATGTGCTGTTTGTATGTAGACTAAGTATTTACATCAGCTCAAAATACATTCTCCATTTTGCAAAATGTATTAAAAAGCTGCAGCCTTCACTCCCAGCTTTAAAACCGTTTCGTTTAAAAAAATCTTTGCAATCACAAATCAGTCAGTTTTCTACACGTGTAAAACAAAAAATCCTGGAAATAATCATGTATTTAAAAGTTATTATTCAGTCATTTATTTTTTTTGTGCAATTTTGACATGTTAATGCGTTTGACCTATATTTATGATATTATGCAATTAAATTATTAGACCATTTCTTGGTGAATGAAAGATGCGAGTAACCGGTGAATTCATTTGACGCTTTTAAAATAGCACAACGTATTTTTTATTCGAATGTAGTCGACCATTTTGTAAAATAATGCATTTCCCACAATACTATCTGGAAATAAATGTCAAATGTCAAATTTGAGTATTTAGTAGGGATTGGGGGAAAACCGATAGTGTAGTATCGCAATGTTATTTTAAGAAATTCTGTCACTAAGAATAGATTTTGTGTTTGGATTTTGAAGCTGTTAAAATTGGTTATTTTATTCGGATAAACTAACAACGATGTAATCACTCCAATCCTATAAATGGTGCACTGGTCTTCTTTGGGCGTAATGAACGCAGCATTCTAAAATGGTATATCAGTTTTAGAAAGCGATTTTCCGTTACAAAACGTCGACGCCAACGCCATTCGAGCAGCGCAGGCATGGGGTCTTTGGATTCAACTACTGTGTAAGGAAGACAAAGCTTGACACGTCTCACGGCGTAAATCGTGTCTCACAAAATCAAGTAGGCCTAGTTGGGTAATACCCCCAAATAAAGCGCTTGTCTCACCCGACATCATTCGGATTTGGACGTTGCGACTGCAGAGAAGCCAAAACAACGAACCATTGACAGTCTTCTTCCCAGACAATCCCACAATACCGAACGGGCAAAGCAAATTACACAATCTGTGACGTACCTAATGTAATGACCTGCGCCCATACATTGTCGTAGAAAAAACAACACAATTAGCATGTATTTGTAATACTTTAGGCTATTGATATTTGCTAGTTTGTTTATCTAACAATGAATGAACCGTTACCCTACGCTTATTGGAATAGTAGGCATGTTCATGGCCTGGCACAGCAATTACATTTTGAAATGTAAATGCAAGTTTCCCACCTTGAAGCCAATACCTTATTTGTTAAAGCTGGTTAAACCTACATGTTAATTACAACTGGACCCATTATAGTAAACGTTCTTGATGCTAACATGTCCCTTCAGTAGGTTGCTGTTTGGACCAACTATGCATTCCTGTTAAATTGTAATGGTAGAAGACAAGACCAGGACTAACAAATAAAGTATTTAGCACATTGTTGGGCCAGTGAGAAGTCCTACTAACGACTTGTTTTGTTATGAAAGCTCACCTCTTTGTGCTCCCAAAAACTACAGCGGCTGCACAGGTAATAAACCTATAGCTCCATATATAACAATTACTGAACACTGTATAGCACAGGTAATAAACCTATAGCTCCATATATAACAATTACTGAACACTGTATAACACAGGTAATAAACCTATAGCTCCATATATAACAATTACTGAACACTGTCTAACACAGGTAATAAACCTATAGCTCCATATATAACAATTACTGAACACTGTATAACACAGGTAATAAACCTATAGCTCCATATATAACAATTACTGAA
>JACXGK010002305.1:6295-16476 GCA_016801125.1 Novumbra hubbsi | reverse complement strand
ATAACACAGGTAATAAACCTATAGCTCCATATATAACAATTACTGAACACTGTATAACAGTGGGGCACTCAATTATGGTGTCTCACATTTAAACATTGTTATTCTCATTTGTACAATCACATTACCCACAATGTGGTATAAGCCTATAACAAGACAATTATTTAAAATGGTGTCTTGACTGGTTCACGCAGTGACAGCATGTCAGATCAGGTAACCAACAGCTAGACCAGATCGGCCATAAAAGGTAAACGTACTTCTGGTCTGTGTCTCCATCTGCAGGCTAACAGGGGGCCATAAGTAGAGCTGTGGACCGATGCCCTTTCCAAAAGCAGTCACATAGGAGATTATGGAGATCTGCCCTGATTGACTCCACATGGCCTGTGGTTACATCACTAGTGATCCCAAGCTAACATTATCAGCATAAAACCAGTTTTTTTTCTTCTTTTGATTCTTTGCAGGCCAGAAACTAAATGTTTGTGAGATGATGAAATGGGCAATAGAATCCACAGCAGACACGGCTTTCACGCTCGGCCGTCACTTCCATAAAAGGTCGCCCATCTTGTGTGAAGAAGTTAGCCGACTAGGCAGGTCACCCTGCTGAGGAGCAGTAGCTAGCGACAGCCACACGTCTGCCGAACACAGAGACCTTGTTTTCCATTCCGGGCCCCTCGTGAGAGAGTGGGAGGCGGGGCTTTGAAACGTGGGTGGGGCTGAGGGGAAGGTCGGATCTCAGCCCGAAAAACAACTGAGCCGACGGCCCCAGAGGTTCCGAGCTGCGAACCTAATCGTGATACAAACCAGTCAAAGATGAGCGGCGCTAGCGCGGGCATCCATCTTGTTTAGAGGCTGAAGCATGTGGTTGGGGTTAGACACAGGAAGACACGTGTGACCCTAATGAAGCATCACACACTTCTACTACGCCAGAGGGGACCGGCTGTAAAGGATATGGCAGAAGCGGGAACTGAACTCTAATGCACAACAGAACTTGTGCGTTGGTAACCGTCAACGTAGAGTAGAACTTTAAAAACACCCGGAATGCAGGTCTCATTGCGTCATCTTTAAGTATATTTAAAAAACCGGTGAGATCAGTTTTTCACAGTATATTAGGTTCAGACATGCCCTAAAGACCTAATCCAATTTTTGAACAGTGTTTATAGGTATGGCTTTTAGGCCCCAAGAGGTCCAAGTGTTCTGTTATGAAAAGAAATGAGCGGTGTGTCAGCTGAGATGGTTCTGGCTCCACAGATGAAGTATATACACACAATTTAACAGACATAACTTTTAGCATTGAAAAATAAAACCTTATGGGACCACATTTTTTACATATTTTATCAGCTGAAGGTAAAGCCATTTAAATAGTTACCTTAAATGGACATATTCTAATCACAGACATGCATCAGGAACAAAAAAGTCTGCGAGGCAAATGTCTGTTTTTTCTCAAACGATTCAAGTAAGGGATGAGAATTCTTTCCCCTATTTTTCAGATTTAGCCCCACATTCTCTTTTATAAATGAAATGTTAAATAATAACTGTATTCGTAACTCCGGTGTGAAATGCCGCAGTGTGTATTGGGCTTTAGTGCAGAAGCGTCTACAGTATCTTACCTGTAAAATAAACCTGATAATGACTACCGACCGCCACACACCAAGTGACCTGCAGGGTGACCTTAAGATGGAGGTTTTGGTGCGATATGGCAGTTCGGATGTTTTATTTATAAACTTTTCACCGCTAACTGTGATGCGCTGGTGATTCATACCTGTGAGTTTCTATAGTTATTCGAATATTGTAATGTAATGCCGGGAGATACATCTCAGACTGACCAGAATAAAGGCAAAATCCATAAATAAAAAGATGGCTGTTCAAGCCGCGGATCTAGTCCCAAAGGATTACTAGTTCAACTTTTGTGAGGCCCTCATCTTTCCTTTCAATCCGTTCCCCAACCTTAAACTACTTTTGGTTTCACCTACGCACACTTTGACTGACAGCTTAGGAGAACAGACTTAAATGCTGATAAGAATGTCATTTGGGGTATCATCATTCTTTCCTGCACACATGCTTTCCTAATTTAAAAAGTAATCCTACAAGTTTTTTTAAGTACCTGTAGTATGATTGTAAGAGTTCGGCTTGTAATGAAATGGATAACAGTTACATTTCTTTTGTAATCATACAATGCATTAAGCTCCAGAAAGAGCATCAGGGTGCAGTCTTTAAAGAAATTATATTTAATCAAGTATTGGGATTTCAGCCAAAAATAGTTCGGCAATAAAGTCTGGTTTAGGAGATCTAGTATGCATTTTTTTCTTTGAGATAATATCAGTCTGACTGACCTTTAGGAATTATGATGTCTTTATGTGCTTAAAATATGCCAACCGCAAACATGCTGCCAACTTCTGGAAGTACAACCTTTAAAACTTCTCAAATGACCGCTAATAGCTAGGTTAATTTTCTATTAGCTATCCCAACACAGTAAGTGTGAAACAGGTCTTCTCAGTGAAAAGTTACAACAAATACCTGATGCAATGTCTGCTTTTAGAACAAAAAAATATGATTTCACAAGATGTTAGAAGCTAAAAGGCAAGCTCAGTCTGACATGTTTTAAAAAATATATAAAGCAATTAGTAGATCTCCAATCTTGACCTGCATGTCTTAGTAACCTGCATCTCTCAATATCATAACCAAAAATAGCCAAAATGTCACCTCTTCAACTGATTTTATTTATAGTTCACAATGTTCCCCAGGCGTTTATACTGCACACAAAATGGCACTGTAAACATAATAATGCGATAAAAACAAACATTGTTTTTCATTTAACAATCCCACATGAACAATCCAAATTTAGATTTTACCGCTTACACCATCATACCCTTAAATCAAGACACTAAGAAGGATATCTCGCTTCAAAATAAAGGCGAATAATTGACTGAAGAACAGACATGAGAAATAAACAAAAAAGAACAAACAAAGCAAACCAAATCCATTCAGAGAAAAAAGGCTGGGAGCTTTTCTACACAGACGAGCACAGACATAAACAACAGCCAATGAGGTAACACCGCCCATCCGGTCTATAGTACCCGGATTAAACCCATGATGTGTGGTTGCGCCTCAGATTGACTAGAATCAACGGCACCCTCAGAAATAACAGTACCATTCCGTGCGCCCCCTATGAGCACAACGACCCCGCCATTAGTCTATTCACAGAATAAGAAGGTTCTGGTTATCCCTGACCACACACGGAGACCGGCTTTGCGTGTGTGTATGTGCTGTTGTTACCGGAGGCTTACCGTGGAGAATTAAATCCACTGTCCACCGTGACGCTGCTGCTGTCCATGCTGTCCAGCCGGGCCGAGTGTGCGGACGGCTGTCCCTGGCCGTTGTGGTCGCTCTCCTTGGGGTTGGGGAAGGTGAGGTTCCTCTCGAACCTGCGCTGGAGGTCCCTCTCCTTCTCCCTTTCCAGCAGCCACTGCATGGTGCCCCCTCCTCCCCGGCCGCCGCCACCGCCGCAGCCCTCCGGCGCCTCCTGCTCCCGCTCCGGCCGCTTGGCGGACGCCGCCTCCTCCAGCTCGTCGTCGTCCGACACGTTGTAGTAGTCAAAGGAGGCGTCCCCGGCCGGGCCCGGTCCGGCCTGCTCCGTCCGCGAGGGGCTGGAGGACGGGGGCCGGGGCGCGGCCAGCAGGGGGCACGGTGGCTCCAGGCGCTCCTGGCTGTCCGGCACCTCGGCCGACGGCGCCACCGGGGTCTTCCGCAGCGTACTCGACCGGGAGTAGCCGGGCTCCCCGTAGCTGCCGGGCGGAGCGTTGGGCGGAGGTTTGAACAGAGTGTCTTTGCTGAAGATCTCTTTCCTCTTGTCCAGGCTGCCGGGGTTGGCGGCGTGGTGCTGCGCCGAGCGGCCGTTCGGCAAAGGCTCGGCCCCCTGGCATGGGACGGGTAGACTGACGCTGTTCTGGCCCTTCGGAGGGTCCTCCTTATACTCCGGGGGGTGGGGAGTCACCTTCAGCTTGGGCAAGCTGTCAGGATTGGGTTTCCCCAGGGGGCTGGGGGCTGTGAGGACCGCCTCGTTGGACTGGAAGTAGTCCTCGACCGTGGGTTTGGGGGAGTACGCCTTCAGGCTGCCGTACGCGGGTAAACTGTCTCTACTTTTGCTCTTCTCAAGCGTCCTCCCTCCGTCCGGCCCACACATGTCCGAGGTTACCTTAGCAGCAGGGGGCGTGGCCCGCGAGTGGGAATAGTGCGAGGCCTGTGCTGAGGCCCGCAGGGTCCCGTTGTCGGTGTAATACCGGCTCCGGTCTCGGTCTCTTTCGTCAGGGCTCCGCTCAAAGTAATCCGGGGGCCCAATCAGCCCAGCGCCCAGGGGCCCTTTGGAGTTGTCCATGGAGCGGGACCGCTCTTTGGCCTTGTTGTCCGGGTGCTCGTTGCGCGACTTTCTCTCCTGCGTGTGGCTATGGCTGCGGTGGACCTTGGAGTGGGAGGGGCCGTGCGAGGGCTCGGGGAAGGGCATCTCCGTCCTCCTCTTGGCCAGCTCCCCCGACACGTCCCACTCCGGGGTGACGGGCAGGTGGGACTCCACGATGTTGGGGTTGCTGTGGGCCAGGTGGCGGCCGCGGCTGCGCCCCGCCGAGAAGGAGGCGTCCCGCGGGGAGCGCGCCAGGGAGGAGCTGTAGGCCCGGTAGTCCCGCTCCGCCGCCACGTCCAGGTTGGATCCCTCCGAGGGCTCCCCGCGGGCGACGCGGGTCTTGCTGTGGGAGCGCGAGGGCTTCCCCTGGGGCCTGCGGTGGCCGCGGCTCCGTCTGCTGCGTCCGCTGTGCTGGGCCGACGAGCCGGCCTTGCTCCTCTGAGCCCGCTCCTCCTCCAGCCTCTTCATCACGGCCGTGTGCCGGGCCACGTTCTCCACCGTCAGGTCCGGGTTGACCCGCCGGATGATCTCCATCTCCACGTCGCGCGGCACCGCCGTGGGGACCTCCTCGTCCCGCAGGGGCCACTCCTCCGGGGGGAACTGGGCCGAGAACGTGGCCAGTTGCCTGGCCTTGTCCTTCTTGAAGCTCAGCCGGAAGAGCTTGAGGCCGAACTTCTTGGACTGCTTCTCCCCGCTGCTGCCACCCTCCCGGTGTTTCGTCAGGGAGTCCGACTTGAACGGGAAGCTGAGGGCGCTGCGGGTCTTCTCCGTGGACGCGGGCTGGACGGGGGCGTGGGGCGAGTGTGGCGAGTAGACCTCCCTGTGCTCCTTGGGGGACTTCCTGGTGAGGGTGGTGTGGTGGCTCGGGGGGTCGTCGCGGTAGCTGTTGTAGGAGTCTCCGGGGTTCTTGGGATGGGGCCGCTCCCGGACGCAGCCGGAGGTGGATGGGGTGATGGTCCCGGACATGGGGGAGGTGCACTGCTGCTGGGGCCGGTCGGGTATCCTCTCGTCCAGGTGGTACCACTTGGAACTGGTCCTGATGAGGGACGGCGTGATGAAGTAGGTCTGCGGCGTGACCACGAAGTAGCCCTCCGGCGTGGGATAGATCTTCCGCTCTCGGACCAGCATGCTCAGCGTGTGATGGAGGATCTCCGCCGTTGGCGTGGGAACACCTACCACACAGAGAGAAACATGTCAGGAAGAGCCCACGTGCGCCTAAAAACAAACGCCTTGTTATTACGGCTGCAGACTAGAGTATGACCCAGCCGGCTTATGGGCCACGGTCAGACGAGGGGCCCCACGTAGGGAATAGGGTGCCGTTTAGGAGGCGGGTATACAGGGAGATGGATGTTACAGCAGCTCCCAATCCACTCCTCAATGCCACACACACCACGGCACTGAGTTGCTTCACTTCACTGGGGGTAGAATTACTCACAGTTACATCATGGTGCCCCTTCAGCCTGACCAGCGTGATGCAATCCATCAGCCAGCCAGACAACCAGCCAAGCCAGACAGGCAGCCAGCCAGACAGGCAGCCAGCCAGACGCATATGCAGGCGGAGGCTGCAGCAAAACACACTGGCGAGGGAGCGACCGGTCACACCCATCTCAGGCACACAGCAGCAAGCCCCAATATCACAACGCTCTTCCCATACCAATACAACCTGCTCCAGTACACACAGAAACATGCACCCACACAAACACGCACACAGACACACACAGGAGCACACAAACACAGGAGCACACTCTTTTGTAAATACTGGTTGGACTGGTTGCCCCTGCACAGTCCCCACACAAACACATATCTATCGGTAAGCCGGCAGACAGGCGCCCTCCCACACACGTCTGTATGACACACACGTCTGTATGACACACACGTCTGTATGACAGCCTTGACTCACTGGGGTTGCCTGCCATTACATCATACCGGTTTAGGTGCGGACCAATGTGACGTAACTTCCTCCCTTTCCTCTGAGGAGCAGGGAAGCCCTGTTCTGACGCTTCAAGTGTCCGGATGGAGGCAGTGTAGAGAATAGGAGAGTATCTGAAATGCCCCATGAAAGCGTTATGGTATGTCTCGGGCATGTCTGCATGACACTGACCGAACACCTACCACCAACGTGAACCCTCCACCCAGTTCAACTACTCCATGTTCCTCTGGGACCCCCCAGAGAGAGAGACAGTAAGGCGAGAGAGAGGGGCTGAGTTACCAGCTGACAAGATCAGCCTCTCTTCATCTTATTTTACCCAGCACTGGATCTGACCTTCCACAGAGGAGAGTGGGGCTGTCTGTCACCCTAGGAAGCACTGCACTAGAGCACACCGTATCCTATGACTAAATAGGGGTCAAAATCTGTGCCTCTGGAACATTTGGTCTGGCAGTAAATGCCTTGAAGGAGAAGGCCTGTAGAGCCTTTTTCACAATCATAAAAAACATATCAATGAAAAAAGACATACCAATCAGAATGTGGTCTAAAATATTTGTTAGCATAATCACACCAATACTATGGAAGAGCAGTGTGGTGTCCACTCAGTCAGCAGGACTACCCTGGATGGAACAAGCCTCCAGCAGAGGTGAACCCTCGCATGCTGAATTCTGCAGAATTATACTGAAAATACAAAGAAAAACACTCACCGATGCATGCACGGCAGAATTAGGTCGCTATCCATTAATAATAAACATCAAGAAAAGAACACTAACATTTTGGATACATTGCAAACCTTGAAGCATTGCAAACCCAAGAACTGAACCACAAAAAGAGTCATTTCAGTAAGCTGGTCATGACACTTCCCAACCAACTAGCACCAACCAGTGATCCATCTCAGGTCAACCCTGCTTCAACTGTTAAACAAACCAGAAAAGCCATCAGGAACAACCAAACCAACACACAAAACGAAGTTGTTTCCGGGCCATAAACAGAGACTACGAATGGGCAGAATATCTTTTGACACTAAAACAGAGACGGATCCTGACCAAATACAGGCTCAGTGACCACCTAGCCATTGAAAAAGGCAGCCACATCAAAACCTGGTTACCAAAAGAATCCAGAACATGTGGTCACTGTATGACAGGAGAGGTAGAGAAGGTACCGGGGGGATGGGAACAGCCAGAGGGGGGCATCATATAACTAGTCATCATTTATAACAACATTCCTCACTCGGTCATCATATACAACAACATTCCTCACTCGGTCATTATATACAACAACATTCCTCACTCGGTCTCCCAAGGCTCCATCGATAGTGAGCAATATGCTTCCAACATCAATTCAAAATAACACAGTACATAAAACACACATATACATATTGTATCAATACCTATGTTTTGTGATAAGATGGAATTTTTATTGATTAAGTTTAAAGATCACTGTCAACAATAAAGACATATTTATTGGTGTTTACATGTACTCTCAACTTCTCAGCTGTCACTTGTCAACAAAAAACTAAATCCGCTGTCAACAAAAAACGACATCCATGATTTATCATCCACAATGTGTTATCTTTGTTCAACTGTTTGTATTCTGGAAATATGCTGAACCTTCTGGCAGGTTAAATAAATAGGTCTCTGCCTGAGGAAGAGCTGCGTCATTTATTCGCGTCTATGTGGGGACACTTTTTGTCAAATAAATTCAGACAGTGGACAGGGACAGTGAGACTGATTAGAGCATTGACCAGCAAATCCTCAATCATTTCTATCAGTTGAACTTGTGTGAATGTCATCCCTGACATTAGACCCCACAATGCTATGCAAATGAATTTTTCAACTTTCCTAAAACATAACAATTTTGCCAACACAGTGGTCTAACATCGATTGGGTGAATACACTGAGGTAGTGTCCATGACATACTCAATGTCTTCAGATGTTTCATCTTTATAAAGACACTGTTTTGTAAATTCCTTTACGTAGCAGCAGTTATAACAAAGTGCTTGTACAGATACCCAGGCCAAAACATTGAGGAAGTAGTTCTTCGTAGTTTTGCACACCAATGCCATCTAGCACAGCGCCGAAAGCATGCTAGCAAAGACTTCCAGTGATGTTGCTTTTGTTAGAAACTGCTTTACAACTAGTTAGCAACTTCCTTCATACAAATTGTCCACAACTTTGAAGGAAATATATTAAAAGGGCATCACTGCTAAAATCCTGAGGTATATCTTAAAGCTCACATTCACAAAAACACATATAAGACGAGTCAGGTTTGAGGTAAAGGCGAACACCGCAAAGTACAGATGTACTGAATATGTATTGTTGTTACCTGGGAAACATGTTGCCAGGTGTTCTGTCAGGGCCTCCTGGGTGACAGGCTTCCGGGCAGAGTTCATGGCTGAGATTGCCAGGCACAGCACCTCCCCCAGAGGGATGAACTGTGACTGGCTGATGGGTGACATGCTGATGGGAGACACATCACCTGAAGGAGGAGGGAAGTCAACAAGACACAAAATAAATATAAATATATTTTATCACCATAGATTTACATGAACAGTGGCCCAAAAGGGCTGAACAATTTTAGCCCCCGAAAGGTAACCAAAGCATAAGAGCAGAGTAGCCAGGAAAATCTCCCTAACATTAAGGGAAAACCTAGAGGGAAGTGTGGTCAATATATAGACAACAGGTCAACCAGACAGTTACGTTTTGTAAATAACTACTAATAACTATTAAAGAATAAGCCAAAGGTATCTGCATCTGATGAACAGTACCTAAAAGTCCCTTTCATGCACAGCATCTGGCACCAAAGCCCCCGCGTTGACTACTTACAGACAGGTTATCTTACACACTATTATAATCCAGAACACTCAGAAAACAGTTTAGACTCAAGAGTATTGGAAACTGAAGTCTGCAGAGGAAACACTCACAGTAATAGATTGACCCCATAAGAACCAAAACTCATCACATTTGAAGATGTGTTGGATCACTTTCATAGGAAAAATAAGTAAATCATTATAATGTTACTTCAAAAACAATAAATCTTTGTTACATACATACATTGTTTAACTGTATTAAAGTCAACAACAACAGCGACAGAAACTAATCTCAGATAAACGGCATTTAACAATTTTCTTCCCTCAAGCCTTGCACAGTGCAGTATGTGTGGCTCAAGAATGTACCTGCTAATTTCTTATGGTTAAATCACAGCCTATCTGGTTCCCAGACACTCATGTCCATATGCACCACGCATAATAGCCGGGGGATGACGTCAGACCGTGACAGACAGTTCAACCGGGCTCCAGGCACATCGCTCACTGACTGCGGCAGGCTGGTTTGGGCTCACTTTTTAGTGCTACTTCACATTCCCTTTTTGGGGAGATGGGGTGACACTAATTCAGAGTATCAAACCAAAGAATCAGTAATAGGACGACTGGGCCTTGTCAGAAGTAGTGTGTGTGTTAATAACACCGTGCGGTACGGCCTGCAGCGTGGCCACTGAGTGGTTTGGAACACACACACACACACACAGACACAAAGAGTGTGAGCAGGCTGGTACAAGGTGAGGATGAAGCTGCTTGCTCTTCCAAGCATATAAAGCTACACGAGAGAGGTCAGCCAGACAGGCAAGTGGATGTACCTGCTCCCTCCTTGCCTTGGGCCTGTTAGTGGGCCTGCTAGTGGGCCTGCTAGTGGGCCTGCAAGTGGGCCTGCTAGTGGGCCTGCTAGTGGGCCTGTTAGTGGGCCTGCTAGTGGGCCTGCTAGTGGGCCTGTTTGTGGGCCTGCTAGTGGGCCTGTTAGTGGGCCTGCTAGTGGGCCTGTTAGTGGGCCTGTTAGTGGGCCTGCTAGTGGGCCTGCTAGTGGGCCTGTT